>JAJJWW010016441.1:0-72920 GCA_023531295.1 Papaver armeniacum | reverse complement strand
ACAAATGAAAAGGTGTCACTCATTTGTCATGATTCATCACATCATGTTAAAGTGTAAAGTGCCCTTTTAAACCGATTTTTAAGTGCCTTTTTTCTATGTTTCAATGTGTGATATATATAATGTTGTTGATTTGTTTTAATTGCTAATACAGAGTGTTTCTGAAAAAAAAAATCTTTTTTTGGTAGAGTATTTTTTCTGATTTCTGTATTCACACGATAATGCCGATGAATTCTAAGATGCCAGAGGAAACTGAAACCAAACTAATGAATTTCACGAAAAATTAGATTCATACCGAAACATACAGATTCAACCCCCTTTAAAAAAGAATTCTTACCATAACCCTGATTTGGACAACAGTAACCCAATTCAACTGGCAAATATGTTTGTCAGGGAATTTCGTTAATTAATAGAGATGTATCCAGTTATAATTGGAACAAGCTTGTCCTTGGGGTATGATTAGACCGAGTTTCTTGTTACCTTGGGATATGATTGATACGCGATTGGTGAGGACAGGAGTTACGCAAATCCTTCAGCTTTGGTTCGGATTATTATTATTGAAGACTTAGTGTGGATGAGGTCCATAACCTTAGGACTAGTCAGTGTAGGACTAGTAAAGTCGATTTGTATTGTGTTATATAAGTTGTGCAAGTGAAGGGTTTTGATGTTTCATTTGTTTGAGCTATAATAAATAGGTAGCTTATATTATTTTTGTTTCATTACAAATTTTCATCAAATTTTACAACGCTTCTAAACAGGACGAGCTTTTGAACCACGTTAAAACCGCTAGACTCATACTTTTCTAGTGGGTCCCGATAGGCCCCGTGGAGGACAGCAAAAGGGCGGTGTTTGTGTGAGGATTTGGAGGAGTTTTTTTTTCCTCGGTTTTTTTGTCGGTTCATCAAGACTTTCTACAAATCAGAAGTTTCCACTATCATACAAAATATCAGCCAAGTTCCAAACCATTCTAAGTTATACATATATAAATTATACTTAATATACGAGTAAGATTCCTAATAGAGTTGATTTATGGTTTATTCATTTAGTTTGCTTTCGAGTTTCAAAGCTTAATTACCACTTCATGTTTGAATACAATCATTTTTTCTCCTATTGCAAATCCAGTGGACATAGTTCGGTCCGGGTCTATCAATTAATGAAATCCAGATGCTTTCAAAAAGGGAGCTGAGAAAGTAAAAAAGATGAAGCGATTGGAAACTAAAAGGTATTAAAGACAACATCGCTTTTGCGTGTGTTACTTCTAAAGTCCTGATGTGGATGACTTAGCTGCAGCCGTGCAACGTAAAGAGAGCTATGCAGAAGATAATAATTCTTTGGTTCAGTGCATACTTCTAATTGCGAAATTTTATTACATAAGAGAAATGTCAATGTAAGTAGTGTTGAACGTGAATTAGTTGAGCAAATAACTATTCGAGATGTTTACCAAGTTATTAAGGAATTCTCAATAAATGTATTAGGTGCAGCCGTGCAATGTAAAGAGAGCTATGCAGAAGATAATAATTCTTTGGTTCAGTGCATTCTTCTAATTGCGAAATTTTATTAAATAAGAGAAATGTCAATGTAAGTAGTGTTGAACGTGAATTAGTTGAGCAAATAACTATTTGAGATGTTTACCAAGTTATTAAGGAATTCTCAATAAATGTATTACTATTATTTCTAAAGGTATTGTTTGTTACTACGGCAAGGTATCGTTGTTAATTGCTGCGAGTCATGGTTTTTGAAAGAAACTCGCTGGTCAGATTTATCTAAGAAGAAAGTTGAGAATTATTTACAAAAAATAATTCTAATTGATTATATGAAAAAGGATCGTAATTGTTCAATCTATCAATGCATTTTCATTCCTTGAAAAAAAAAAAGCATATCGTTTATTTCATTACTATTACTATTACACAAATATGTGTCGTTGGAGTGTTTTCCTTGGGCGTAGACAAGTTTCGAAGGAATCCATGAAAATTGCAAATCCTTGGAATACCTTTTCATTCTGAATTTTATACAAGAATATTAACAAGGATCGGTTCCTAATATGGAGATAACTCATCCAACAAAATAAGTAGATTGAAAACATTGTTCTGAACTCCATAGTTGTTCGCTTTTGTTTCCTTGAGAAATATTGTTGAAGTAATCAATAAAAAAAAATCTCATTAAACCTGAGCAATTGACCTTTCTAGCTTACACCTATGAGTTATGAGCAGTTTTTTGTCAATAATGTGACCAGGTTACCAACCCTACAACTTATATTTTGTCAACACAAGTACAACTTAATGCTCTTCATATTATGATGTTAACAATTGTTTGAATGTATAATAGTTACTGGAGATGTACTTAAACCATGATAGAAATTTTGTATATAATAACTAAAACACCATCATTTGTAACAAAATTAATACGAATAACATTGTGGTTTTGTGATTCATAATTATGCCGCCAGTAGAAAATAAATATACCAATTAAAAGAAGGAAAATTTATTGCTTCAACAGTATTGTTTTCAAAGGAGGAAAGAATAATCATACATCTAGTATTGTAATTGAGAAGTATGATTTCGTCACCAAAAATTAAAATGAACCAACATTCCAACACCAAATACAATAGTTTCTCATCGAAAAAACTGTTATCAATTGTTGAGATTAGTCTCACTCCCACATAGTATGCGAAGTTTACGATCCTACGCACCGTTTGTAATCCTTGGGAAACCCTAACCTCACAAGCCGATTTTCAAGGTTAGTTACACCCATGAACTCTAATATGGTATCAAAACAGGTTATTTGATTGACTACATCTCTACTCCACACCACCCGAATTAAATGTCTACGTGATAGACTCAACAAAGATAGGATGCATGTGGGGTGGCGTGTTCGACCCTATCCTTGCAAGACGGTTTTCGAGGTTAGTTAGTCCAATAGACTTCAATATCAACAATCGGAAGATCTCCATCTTTATTAGTATTGATGAATTGTTTCCTCCAACTTCAATTTGTTTGCAATGGAGGTCTTGTGATGAGATAAAAGTTTTATTCCGATAGACACCAAATATTTCTTTCTAAGTGCAATCAAATATGACCTGAATTAGTGACTTCTTTTCTTCGAGAACAAATTGATACACTAGAAATTTGTGTGTACATAATCAAGAGAGAAGTATGAAGATGGGGTATTACTATATGCCATTAAAATTGTAGTTGAGCCAAATTCATTTGTATTGTATGAATCATTGATTCGTTGAGTGACTAGAGAATCTAGATTCATGAGTTAGATTTACATGACGTTTGAATGAGAAACAAAAATAAAATAAAATAATAATAATAATAATAATGAGATAAAAGAATGAGAGAATGATATATCTCTATGCACGGATTTCTATATAGTCCTACGGGGTGTAGTTATATACAAAATATAAGGATTTGGAATAATAAAATATAAAGCTAGAGATTATTTATTTATTTTTTTAAAAGAAGGTAGATATACTTAATGGCATAGAGCCACAAGTACATTTTAATTGTCACACGCGTATTGCATGATAGCAGGACTCTTTTTGTTTAGCCCTCAATTTTACACGAATCTAAATAAAACAAATCATCATTCATTTGGCATTAGTCCTTACATTATTTTATAGTGATTTTTTTTTGAAGCAACAAAGATTTTATTGATTAAATTGAATTGGTTACATAATTTGCGTCTTTCTGAACTTGAAGTAGAATTTCTTCAGACATGACAGATAACCACACACTATTAAGACGATTGACTCTAGCAAACTTAGCTAAGGTATCAGCTACCTTGTTTTTTTTGTTTCGGTACATAACTACAACACCAATAAGTATTATTCTTAAAAATATCCTTAATATCAAGAATCAAGTTACGGATCCTCCAGTCTGCATTGTTTTCCTTTTTATTTATAGCATCTGCAACTATTTGTGAGTCCATCTCAAATAGTACTTTTTTCCATGCGCCTCTCCTTAGCCCACTGCACTGCCTCCCATAATACTTTGCATTCCACTTGATCTGGACTCGTTGCTGCTTCTATGTAGATGCATTTTGAACCCCAGTGTGTACCTGCAAAATCACGAACTATAAGTCCAATGCCTCCAGTTTTATTAGTATAATGAAAGGAACCATCAATATTTATTTTATAAGTTCCCACAGGAGGTGGAGACCAATGGAGATTAGTTCTAGGTTGTTTAAGAACTTGAACAACAGAAGTATTAGGTATAATCTTGAGTAGCTCGATTTCTAACTTAGATTTGTGAATGACTGAATCTGGAGATATCTTCAAGCCTTTAAACATGGTGTCACACCTAGCTGTCCAAATACACCAGGCCACAATAGAAACTTTACAGACTTCCTCCTGCTGAATCTGTTTATTCAAAATTCTCTCAAACCAATTGCGGAACCACTCTACCATATCATAACCACTTTGAATGTGAATTCCCAGCACCGCAAACCACACTGCTCTAGAGAAATTGCAGTGTAATAAGATGTGAGAAGAAGTTTCTATAGAATGATTGCACAAAGGCAGTTATAATCTCTATTCTGTATAACATAAGACAACTTATCTCTTGTTTTCACAATGTCTTTAAAGCATTTCCAGAGAAACTGTGTGATTCTTGGTAGCGTAGGAAGCTTCCAGAGTTTTTTGAAAATGGCTTGCATTCTTGCTCCAACTGTTTGACTGTTATTTTGTTCCTCAAACATCTTCCTGTAAGTAGATTTTACAGAAAACTTTTCATTCCTTTCAAGAGTCCGGACCATTCTATCCTTTTGCTGAGGATGCACGGTCATACTGAGAATCAATCTTGCAGTTGCAACTTCAAAAAGAGAGAAAACTAGATCCACATTCCAAACCCCGGAGCTTTATAGTAATTGAGAGACATATGTATAGTTCTGGGCATTTGTAGCATTGTCTTTTGGAATTGGTGGAGCTTCCAGTTCTAGTACCCATTTATAACTCCAAATTAAGATGTCATGACCATCTCCAATACTCTATCAACTATATTTTTTAATGAACTGAAGTTCGGAGCTTATGCTTCTCCAGGACCATGTAGAATTAGAGTTATTTTGAATGTTGAATACTTTAGAATCAGAAAAATATTTAGCCTTGAGAGATTTATCACAAACTGAAGTATGATCTGTACATAGTTTCCATGCAGACTTTGCCAACAATGCTCTATTGAATAACTTTAGATCTCTGAATCCAAGGAATCCTTCTTTAGGTTTACTAACATTTTTCCATGATATAGATGGCTTGCCTGTGTTTGTTTTCTTTTTCCTCCAAAACTTCTGTTGTGTTGAGTTCAATTTAGTAATGGTTTCATCTGGCAACTTGAAGCTGATCATGTGATGAACTGGTATAACATTAATGACATTCTTAACCATAACTGATCTACCAGCTTCAGATATATTTATAGATATCCATCTTGTGAGTCTATTATCCATTTTCTCTATAAGATTAGAGAATGGAATCTTCTTGTTTCTGCCAACAAAAAAAAGGTAGACCCAGATATTTCTCCTCATTGATACAAAGTTGCCTGACTTGTAAGACACCACTAATAATTTGACCACAAGAAGGACTTGTATTCCTACTGAAGTATACAACTGATTTATGGATGTTAATCAATTGACCTGAGCATGAACTGAAATTTTTTATGACTTGGAGAACCTTATTTGTTTGAATTAAATTTGACTTACAAAACAGAAGATAATCATCTACAAACAATAAGTGATTGATTTTAGGAGCTGATCTTGAAATTTTCATCCCAGTGAGTTGTCTTGTATTCTCAAGATGATTTAATTGCCTTGAAAATGCTTCCATGACCAAAATGAATAAGTAAGGAGATAATGGATCTCCTTGCCTGATACCCCTTGTGGGCTTAAATGAAGAAGAAGGAGAACCATTTATCTTTATTTCAATGGATGTAGTACTTATGCATTGAAGTATGAGATGACAAAACTTTTCATTGAAGCCAAACTTCCTTAGAACCTCCATTAGAAAAACCCATTCCAATCTGTCAAAAACCTTTGACATGTCCATTTTTAGTGCCAAGTGACTAGTTCTACCTTTCTTCTTCTTCATAGCTTTGACAAGTTATTGAACAAGAAAAATGTTTTCTGAGATTAATCTGCCTGGAACATGTGCAGATTGCATAGGAGAGATGATATCTGCCATATGTTTTTTGAGTCTCAAAGCAATTATCTTAGAAATCAGTTTATAGCTTGTATTGCAGAGATCTATAGGCCTGAAATCTTCAGGTTTATGAGCTCCACTAACTTTTGTAATAAGATTCATTCTTGTATTGTTAATCTTTTTGAGTAGATAACCTGAAGTAAAGAATGCCTTCACCATCTTGCACACATCCTCTTTAATTGTCTTCTATTGAGTTTGATAAAAACCTGATATTTATAGTCAATTTTGGATACATTGATTTGTTTTAATTGCTAATTTTTCTAATTTCATTTTCACACTATTAATTCGATGAATTTTAAGATGCCGGGTAAAACTAAATCGAGATAAATTTAATTCATACTGAAACATCTAGATTAAGCCCCCAAATGATGGTATTCTCCCTCCATTAACTGGAGTGAATCCGTTAGACCATTCAGATACGTTCCCAGCATTACTAGTTAATAAGGTACTAATATGTTTCCTAATTATATTTCACCGTATATCGATGTTCATCTTTGCTAGACCATATACACTATCAGATATTCTATCAAAGATGTTACTTGGAATCTTTGTTGTTGTATTTTGTTTGTTTGAGTTTGTAGCTTTTGTATTGTAATCTCTATCCTTTCGATACAACTGAAGATTTCTAATGGTACATAATGGTGGATTTCAAGAAGAAATTTTAAAATTCTCTTTGCTTTAAATTTTCATCAACTTACAATCTATTGTGATATTTGCTTTAGGACAATTTTTCATCAAATTTTATCCAAAATCTATTGTTCAATTGAAATTATGGGTCCAACAGTTTCAATTGGATTGCAGTTTTCATTTTCTCCGGTATTTCAAAAAATTTCTATCTCGTTACAAAACATGAAAAACCGAAATACATCGATACTAAACTACAAACCGTAATTTTAAAAGTTGTTGGAGCTATTTTTTTATCACAATGTGTATAACAAAAGTAAAAAAGGATTCACTAAGCAGATTATGTGATTAGTTCGTTCAATTTGAGGATTTAATGTACAATGAATTTGATCATTGTATATCAGGGTTAAAATTTTTATACATGGTCTTTGATTTTACTTAGAGAATAAGATCGCATAAGAAAGAATAAGAAGAATAAATAGGCGATAATGTGGTTACTCTTTTTTGTTTGCAATACAATTTTTAGTATTTTTTAATTGAATAAAATACAAAAAGAAAAACTACTTAATGTGATTTGGATGAATAAGAAGAGTCTTAATGTGCACCCCAATTTAACAGGGTGCACAAATTAGGACTATGAATTACATAATTATCTTCCAAAACGCTATATTTTGCCAATTTTGTAGGCATTTTGGAGAAAAAGTATACCTTTAGATGCCAGTTTTATTCTTTGGCATGCATTTCACATTTTCAATCAGGCTCGCAGATTACTATTTGTTTGAGTAAGGATTGAATTGAGAAATTGAGATATAACTCTTTGATATACTTTTTTATTAAGATTGAGTTTGACTGTCTAGTTGATTCTCTTAAAAGTATATTGGAGTTAGTCCATACAGATTTCTAAGTGAAATATTGGGTGAGGTTGTTGTACCCCATTTTTTTCACTACCAAAGTAACCATGAGACAATCCATTAATAAGAACCAAATACTTTGAGAATCTTAAACAATTTCTAATTAAAGCTCTCTAGATTTACCAAGAAACATTTTAAATACGACTTCATTTAAAAAATTCCAATTCACATTATCAAAACCCTTTTCACAATTGTGCTTTCAAACCAAACCCGTCGGTTTTGACGAAGTCTAGAATCCACGCATTCATTTGATATCAACACACAATCAAGAATTTGTCTACCTTTAATTAAGCTTTATTGAGAGGGTGAGATTAATGTAGAAATATATACCATTAAGCACTTTGTAAATACCTTTCAGATGATTTTGTTCACTCCGACAATAAGGTTAATAGGCATAAAATATTTAACTTCCTCTATACCCACTTTCTTAGGGATAAGAGCAATGGAATTATTTTTTCACCGACATATCAAGAACATGGTGGTCATGAAATTCTTCAAAATCCTTTATTAAATATCCTTCTAAAAAGTCCCAACCAATAATACAAAACTTCATATGAAAGCCATCTAGACTCGGAGCACGATCAACTCCCAAATCTTTAACTATATTTTTGACTTTCTCTTTACTAAAAGGCCTCTCCAACCATATATTTGGATTCTCATAAGTACACCTTAGGAACATAATCTTGATTCTTGGACGATTGTTAGAAACTTATTTAAATGCTAACTCAAAATGATTTGGGATACCCTCTTTAATTTATTCTTTATTTTAGATCCATCAACCATTAATACTAAGATTGCTGATGTTGCTCAAAGCTATATGACCAGTCACCATACGATGAGAATGTTTTGTGTCCCTCTCTCCATCTTGAAAGTATCTAATTCTTAAATTTTGTTGCATCATTATTTTTTGATGACGATGAGCCACATTAAATTATATTATAGTCGTCACAAGCATGTCTTCTTCAACTTTGGTAAGACCTATCGTTATCTAGATTGTTAAATTATTTCAACTTTATAATATCGTAGCCATTTCCCTATCAATGCTCCCAAAAACCTCTTTATCCCACATCTTCAATTTCTCCTTTAAAGCATTTAACTTCATTGAAAAACATTCGGCCTATGTACCTACAATAGAATATGATTTCATTATTCTTTCGTTAGCGAAATTATGTTAGTTCCTTCAATCCAAGTTAATTGAAATTGATAAAAGCCCAACCCGAGTCCGTTGAACATAACTCAATAGAAAAATGATCCGATAAAGGTCTTTCAAGACGCTTTAAGTTAATATTTGAAAAATGATCTTCTCAATCCTGAGAAAAAAGAAAATGGTAAATTTTTCTCTTTTTATTAGGCGGTCTACGCCAAGTGTACTTGGCACCGGAAAGAAGAAATTCCACAAGAACAAAGTCACTACATAGGTCATTAAATAGTTTCATTGAATTCAATACTATACGACAACCTCTTCTCTCCATCGTGAATCTTATCATGTCGAAGTCTCTAGGGAATCACAAAGGTATGCCATCCCTATAGCTATATAAAGTAGCTAGCTCGATATGAAATATTTTTTTCTCATTCACATTGCAAAGACCATAAATACCAATTAAAACCTAACGAAAATCATCCTCCTAATTATGATAAGATATACTTGTAGTAAAAATACCTTCAAGAAAGCATCAACTTGAATCATATTCAAATTCTGTTGGAACTGCAACAATGAAATATTGAAAAATGATGGTAAAATTAAATTTCTGAAAATGAACCAAAATACTCAAATATTTAACCGCACAAGGAGGACAGAGTCACTTGATTATCAAGCTGTCCTTAACACGATAGTTCACCGGTACGCCTCAAAAATAAGTGATGCTTATACCCTGTGGTGAAGTCGTATCCAGGATAAAACTGCCCGTTGCAAGTACTATAAGCACTACAACACTTGCCCACTTACGAACTCAACAGCAAGGATTAGGAGGAGAAATAAACGCACAATAAAGCGACAATAGGGGAAAATAGCTAGGGATAATAGCCTTCTCTGGTACACATTGAAATGAAGAAATTCTTTTTCTTTTATAGGCAGTGAAAATGAATTTGACATAAATTGTATTTGGTAACTTCCCCCATTGAATATAAAAATATTTAAGGAATTAAAACCAGTAGACTTCAAATCTTGTTTTTATTTATTCCGTTTAGGAATTAAAACTTCTTTAAATAATCCCTTTAGAAATTTAAAACTTGTTTTGCATTTAATTCGTTTGGAATTAAAACTTGTTTTAATTTTAATCTTGGTTCACTTATGCATGTGCATACATGCATTAGGCATGACAAGTGTTTCATGCTCACCCATATTTGTATTTCATTCACTCATAGAAAATGAGTAAGCATCCTTAGATCTTTAGGTCATTAGATCAATTCTAACCAAGACCAAAAAATTAAAACATATTAAAAAGACTCATTTTCAATATTTCATTGTTGCAGTTCCAACAATCTTAACACGATAGACTTTTCTATAACAATTGAAAATGATGTTTAAAGACCAGAAAAATTTAGACGGGAAGGACTTTAAGATATGTTTCTTGGTTAACATAATCTTGATGAATTTGTACGAAAACAATTGGATGTTTCGGTTAGGCTGAATTATATGGTTATAAATCATATATTGAATTGTTTGGAGGATGCATTGTAACCATACAATGCAAGAAGAACTTTACTACTTATGATTTGTGGGTTGCTAGTCAGAGTTTCAAGCGTTTAGGTGATGGATAAATTACCATCTTCCTAGTCAAAGTACAGATGGAGATTGTAACATGAAACTGGTGAGGTCAGTATGGTCGAGTAAGATCTATGATTCAAGTGGAAGAATTGTTTTGCACCGAGGATAAATATGTGTTTTCTGCAAGTGACATGGCTAACAAGGCGCATGTGGCTGAACAAAATTTTTCGAAAGCTGACAAAGGTGAGAATATCAAACTCAACTCTGAGTGAGGTCCTCACAAGAAAGGTATTTTTCTTAAACCTGAATATACCAATACTTTAGGATGATTGTTATGCTTGTGAAATTCTTGGCCTTTTGGCATTAAATTCCAAAGAACATAAAAACCTTAAAGATGATGCTAATATAGTTGAAACAAACTAGGAAGAGTTTTCTGCAATGGTGTCGGAAGTTATTTTAATAACCAATGTGAGAGACCATCGGGTGGACTTTGGAGCCACCTAACATGTATGTAGAAACAGAGACCTGCTCAGCTCCTATTAGAGGATAGGGGATGTCGAGAAACTCTATATGGGTAGCTTATCTGCAATAGAGGTTACATGAAAGGGAAAGGTCGAGTAGAAGCTCATATCAGTAAAAGACTCTCACGTTTAATGAAGTTATTCATGTTCTAGACTTATGCAAGAATCTTGTATCTTGTTTTGTTCTAGATGGTAAAAGATTTAAGATATTAATTGAATCTAGAAAACTTGTTGTAACTAAGGGCAATGATTTTTCAAGCAACGGTTACAAGACTTAGGGTCTATATAAGTTTAAAGGAAATGATGATGAAGTAAACATAGTTGATTCTTGGGCTTTGTGTGTCGTTGAATGTGTCGCATGGTAGACTTAGAATCGTAAACTTATAAGTCAATGCATTAAACTGGCTAGCGTAGGCTACGTACCAAAAATTAATTTGGATAATGAACATAATTGTGAATCTGTGTAGAATCAAAATATGCTAGAAAATCTTTTAGCAAAAATGTTTAGAGAAGTTCTAAAATCCCTTAGAATTAATTTGTTCGGACGTAGTTGACCTGAAATCAACCTAACTAGGGGTGGTAAGATTCGGTTTCTAACTATCATATATAAATGATTGTACGAGTTAAGGGTAAGGATGATGCCTTAGAAGCCTTAAGATGTTTAAACTTGAAGTTGAAAGCCATTAAAAGATTTAGGTCTGAACGCGGTGGCGAGTATGAAATTCCTATAGGAGAATTTTACTTGTTAAATGGCATTATTCATGAGATCGCACCTCCTTATTCACCATACTCTAATGGTATAATTAAATGTCAGAATATAATTATTAAGGAGATGATACTTGCCATGTTGATTAGTTCAGGAGTAACCGCTAAGTTGTGGGGGAAGTCCGTCCTCCACTGTTTTATCCTGAATAGAGTACCCTTTAAAGGATCAAAGAGAACTCCATATCAATTATGGAAAGTTAGACAACCTTCTTATGCATACGTCAAAGTGTGGGGGTGTTTGGATAAGGTAGTCATTCCTCCTCATAATTAGAGAACTAAAATATGACCCAAAGTTGTTGACTATGTCTTCATAGGATATCATGGGTATACTACTCCATATAGATTTTTTATTATGCGTTCTGATTTTTCAGACATTGATCTGAACATTGTTATGGAGTCTAGGGATGTTGAGTTCTTTGAACATGTTTATTTTAAAATCCGTCCCTCATTAGAGGTGAGTTGATGATCTCCTAGATGTCTTTTTCACGAGTCAGAATTTAGCTTCAAAGGAAAATGAAGTAGAGGTTGAACCTAGGAGAAGTAAAAGGATTAGAACTAAGACTTCTTATGGATCTAACTTCATGAAATGCCTAGCTTAGTCTGATCTACCTAATTGTAAGGAGTCCATATATAACATCTACTGAAACCCCATTCTGGTAAGAAGCTTCGTTTAGTGAAATGGACTCAGTCCGTCAGAATCAGACTTGGGAGCTTGCTAGTTTACCTCCAGGGAGTAAGACCATAGTATATAAATGAGTCTTTAATAGGAAACGTAAAGTAGATGGAACTGTGGAAAAATATAAGGTTAGGTTGGTAGCTAAAGTCTATAAACTAAAAGAAGGTGTAGGTTTCCTTTATTCTTATTCACCCGTGACGAGAATTACTTCCGTTAGGATGCTAATTGTTATTGCTGTCATAAACAACTTAGAGATACATCATATGGATGTTAAGACAGCTTTTCTAAAACCGTGAATTATAAAGAAACTTACATGGACCAACCTGAGGACTTTGTAGTGAAAGGTTGTGAAAATAAAGTTTGTAAGCTGAAAAAATCTTTGTATGGTTTTTAAATAAGCACATAAACAGTGAAATGAAAAAATTGATCATGTGATAATTAGTACGGGATTTAAGTTAATGAGTCTGACAAGTTTATTTACAAGTAACTTGTTAAGGATGCATGTGTGATTGTATGCTTGTATGTTGATGATATGCTTATACTTGATACAAACATATATGTGATTAATTCCACTAAAAACATGCGATGAATGAGAACGTTGACTTAAAAGACTTAGGCCTTGTTGACGTGATCTTAGGGATGAGGATTAGAATATTTTCAAATGGTTATAGTCTTAGTCGTTCTCATTATGTTGAATATGTGCTTAAGAGATACAATCAGTTTGATTGTAAGCCTGCTTGTACTCCGCACGATTCTTCTTGTATACTCAAGAAGAATAAGGGTGATGGAGTATCACAACTTTAATACTCAGGAGTTATAGGAAGTCTGATGAATTTAAATGAACTGTAAGAGTCCAGACATTTCCTATAGTGTGAGCAAGTTAAGTAGGTATACTTGTAATCCAGAGCAGGAGCATTTAGATGCACTTAGTAGAGTATTACGGTACCTAAAATACTCTTTGACATTTTATTTGATTTATGAAAGGTATCCTGCTATCCTTGAGGGATTTTGTGATGCAAACTGGATAGATGACTCGGTGGAGTCTAAGTGTACGGGTGAATATGTTTTCACTTTAGCATGAGGTTTTTTTTTTTTTTTTTTGGATGATTTCCAAACAAACATATTTTGCTCAATTCATTATGGAATCTGAGAGTATTGCGTTAGATAAAGCACGAGAGGGGGCCGAGTGCCTAAGATGCTTTTTAGAAGACATTCCTCTCAGGCATAGGCCTGTGCCAGCTATATCTATACATTGTGTTAGCCAAGCTGTAATAGCTAAAGCTAAAAACAACTAATCTCAACAGGCGTTATTTCCATTGATTGGATAAAGTCCAAGGAGAATATCGCAGATCCTTTGACGAAAGGTTTATCCAAAGAGATAGTTAGAAATGCATCGAGGGGGATGGGCTTAATCTCATCAATTAAACTTGCCATGAAGGATACTCAACCTTTGCTGACAGAGATCCCAAGATCAAGGTTTTGAATGAGACAACTAATTTGTGGTGGGTCAAGGTAAACACTATCGTAGAATTTCATTCTCTGTCCCTTCCCTATGGTGTAGATGTGATAGTGTGACTGCATGTGAAGGATGACTTTTAAATAAGTCTTAAAGAGTTTTATAGTTTCAATTTAAGATTGAAGTGGGGTGTAGCAGTAAAAAATCTTGATGGAACTCACCTATCTGAATGTGGAAGTGGGCCGCTTCCTATGAGAATGGAGCTGATTCTCCAGAGCATTCTGAGAAACGGGATATGTCCATGGACAAAATGGACACAACGGCACGAACTTGACAACACCTAGAGAGATATCACGCGTGGCTATTATCGCGAATTACACCAAGCGATGGCAGTTCAAGACATCGCGTTCACCGTCCATCAAGTAATTCCGGCAATTTCTCACTGAGCAAAGGTTCAAGACCTCATGGAAACCTCTTGCCTATAGTGGTATTTCTCGCTTTCCGATTTCTGATTTTTTTTTATCGATATTTCATTGTTGCAGTTCCAACAAATTCCATATCAACAAGATTCCTCCCAATCATCCATAAGAATTTAGTGCAATCCATCTACAAGGAGTTGCACCCAAATATTGATGCATAAAAGCATTGGTATAAACACTAAGCTTCGTTTCTTGAATCATAATAATAGTAAGCATCCACCGTTTCACAATTTTTTTTTTATAACTTCCACCCTTTAATCGGATCATTAAGAGAGTTAAATTTCCAAGATACTAATCGAAACACTGTTAATAATGACAAGCCAAAAAAACCACAGCCTAAAGCCAAGAAAAATCAAGGTACTTCACTTTCTCCCGATGCAAACTCATCACTCAAGTCCTTTGCATGAGCCGCAATTGAAGTTGTAACCAACAAAATATCTCAATTAGTGAATACAATTCCAGAGTCTTTAAGTTTGCGGTAGTTCTACAATTCCCCACACATTTCCCCCATAGATTTCCATCATGAGGTGTCAAATTTTTGCCCCTTAATCCCCTTGATTGAAATTAGCAATTGAAGTTGTAACTCATCACTCAAGTCCTTTGCATGAGCCGCAATTGAAGTTGTAACCAACAAAATATCTCAATTAGTGAATACAATTCCAGAGTCTTTAAGTTTGCGGTAGTTCTACACTTCCCCCACACATTTCCCCCATAGATTTCCACCATGAGGTGTCAAATTTTTGCCCCTTAATCCCCTTGATTGAAATTAGCAGGGGCCTTTTGTGTGGCATTAGGGAAACTCCTATAGAGTAAAAATTTATCCATATCTTTGTGATAATCCGCACTTTATGGATAAAAAAATGCCACTATGGGCGGGATTTAGGTCCACATCTTTCGGAAGTCCAGAAGGTACTCCACATATTTGTAGTGTATGATATGGAGTAGTCCATCTAGTCAGACTGACCGGATATGTCATTCGGACACTAAAGGTCCGGATAATATTTTTTTCTCTTATCCGGTCAATTGATGACCGGATGAGCATTCCAAAAATCGATGAAGAATGTCTGCCAAAAGCATCCTCTAGCATTTGTAGGATCCACTTTCTTTGTCAGAAACAAGCATATATTCATCCCCATGTGCAGCTATTGAAGCGATCAAAAAACATCTATAATTGAGACATCGATCGGAGAGAAAGTGGCTTTATGGGTCCAAAGACTGGTAAATAGGCGAGAACAAATACTGCAAACATTCCAATCCGATAGAAACACTACGCGTAGGCCTGTCAATGGATACCGATTAGCCGACATCCGATACCGATAATCCGTTAGCCGTTACTGCTACCATCCGACATAGCGGTAAACGGATATCCGATACCGATAAGCTAACGGATAATCCCTTCTTAACGTAACGGTAGTGGAACCGTGTATTTCCGTTAGGTTTAGTTCCGTTATCCGGAAACGTGCGTACTGCACGTGTAAATTCTTATACCCAGGGTTATTACGTTTGGTTTATATCATTCTTCACTTCAGTTTTATCGACACAAAGAGAAAAAGAGAGAAAAAGAGAGAAAACTAGAGCTGTTGAATCAATCATCGTCTTCTCTGCCTTAGAAATCATCATCTTCTCTGCCTTAGAAACTGTGAGTACTGATTAGAAACTAGGGTTTTCTTCTTCAATTTCCTTTGAGTTTAATTTCAATCTTCAAAACTCAATTTTGAATTTAGAGTTTCTAATTAGGGTTCACAATTTCAGATTTGTGAAATTAATCATGTCTCAAAGCGAAAGAGGAGCATCAAACCATGTTGGGTCTTCACAGAATCTCTCTTTTTCAGTTGCATCACATTTACCTGTTGCTGTTGCATCCAACCAAGTTCAAGGTTCTGGAATTAATTCAACACCTGCTTCTGTTACATCTGCAATTCGTCCTAGAGAAGAAGAAGAAGAAGATGTAGAAGTAGATGAAGACCCAGTTATAGCTGAAGAGAAGAAAAAACTGCGCTCAGTAAGGTCTGATGTATGGGTTGATTTTGAAAGGTCAGTTGGAAAGAAGAAAGTAAAAGGTGGGAAGGAGGTTGGGATACTAATAGCTGAATGCAAACATTGTCACAAGAGAATACCTGCTCCCAGTAACCAAGGAACCAGCCGCTTGCATTACCATGCCAAAATTTGCAAAGAAAAGCTTGAGAATAAGAAAGGACAAAGGAAGATTACTTCTGTCAAAACAGGTAATGCTCAAACCAAGTTAGCCAATTGGAAGTATGATGTTGTTGTTACTAGGACACTAGTTTCCAAAATGATTGCTAAACATGGTTATCCAATCACTATAGTTGAGCATCCTTATTTTAGAGAGTTTGTTAAGTCTCTGAATCCTACTGCTAAGCTTTACACTAGGAATACAGTTAGGGAAGACATCATGAGACTAACAACTGAGTTCAAACTGCAATTACAAGAACAATTTGAGAATATTACATCTAAATGTAGTTTAACAACGTATATGTGGTCATGTAAGCATACAAAGGATGGTTATTGTTGTGTGACACTTAATGCATTACATAGATGAGGATTGAAATCGATTAAGAAAACACTAGCATATACTTTAGTGCCATCACCACACTGGAGAAGTTCTAGCATCT
This sequence comes from Papaver armeniacum, assembly GCA_023531295.1. Lineage (NCBI taxonomy): Eukaryota > Viridiplantae > Streptophyta > Magnoliopsida > Ranunculales > Papaveraceae > Papaver > Papaver armeniacum. The sequence continues at coordinate 55,961 of JAJJWW010016441.1, read as the reverse complement.
GTAGTGAAATCGGTGTGTCTAGATTGGAACATAGATAATAAGCTTTTTTGCTATAGTCTGCTGACAATGCTAGCTCCAACAATGTTATGATGGAACATCTGAAGAAATGGCTTGATAGCAAAGACTGTTTAGTTCTTAATGGGGATATGTTCCAAATGAGGTGTAGTAATCATGTATTGCACTTGATTGTTGGGTGGGGAATGAGAGTAGCTGCTCCATTTATAGATGCAGTTAGAGAGTGTGTAAAATATGTCAAGTCAAGTCAAGCTAGAAAAGAGAGATTTGAATGTGCAATGGCCCAAGTTAAGCTTCCTGCTTCAAGGTCTGTGGGTTTAGATGTGGATACCAGGTGGAACTCTACCTTTAAGATGCTAAAGGATGCTATTTTTTTGAGACAAGCTTTTGTTAGGCTAGCTGAATTGGATAATGACTTCAAGATACTACCATCTTCTAAGGAGTGGCAACAAGGAATACATATATGTGAATGTTTGGAATTGTTTGATGTCATTTCAACCAAATTTGCTGGGATTAAGTATCCGACAACAAATTTGTATTATAATGGGGTGCAAGAAGTTAATAGATGCATTAAGATATGGGAATCAAGTGAGCATGAGTATATCAGAGACATGGCCAAGAATATAAGGATGAAATTTGATAGCTACTGGAAAGAAAGTAACACTTTGATGGGAATTGGAGTTGTTCTAGATCCTAGGTATAAGGCTAGATGGGTGGAGTTTGTTATGAAGAGAGTATATGGTGTCCAACACTATCAAAGTCACTATAACACATTTGAGCTTGCACTCAATGCTCTTTACTGTGCTTATGAAACAAATACCACAATTCCAGATTATTATGATAGTGGAATGAGTTCAATTGGAATGGAGATCTACTGCAGGCTACAACATCATCACTTGAATTTGGTTATGATGATTTTATTATGGAAAACAATGTCTTTGAGGTTCGAAGTCGGAATTAGAGACTTACTTAGCGTAACCAGCTTCTTCCTAAAGGCACATACCATTGAAGAAATGAGGTTTGATATCTTAAGTTGGTGGAAGAATCATGCTCCAAAGTACCCAACTCTCTCAAGGATTGCAAGAGATGTTTTGGCAGTTCCAAGTGACAAGTGTAGCTTCAATCTATGTTTAGTATTGGTGGCAGGGTTCTCACATCTCACAGGAGTTCATTAGCTCCAGATCTTGTTGAAGCATTGCTTTGTTTGGGTGATTGGTGCAGGATCTCACTCTCGGTGAGAGTGAAAGTTGTGTTACCGGTAAGATCCTATAACAACATATTTGCGAGAGGGATAGTTGTCTTACATATTAATCTTTTATTTTCAATTTATTAGCTTATTGCATTGCCAATGGCATTGCCACTTAAAATGTCTAACACTTTTGATTTTCCTTTCAAAATGCGAAGTTCGTGACTAAGGAGTAAGGTGGAATGCATTTGCGGATGCGGTTGGCACTTGGCAAAGGGAGAATATGGAGATGGAGGAGGAATGCATTTGCGGTTGTTGAAGCAAATGGAGATGTTTTTTTTTTTTTTTTGCAAAAAACATGGTTTTTTTGTTTTGCTAGAACATCTAATATTCTCAACTTGTTTTCTTGTGTGGCATGAACATCTGTATGTCTTTTTTTTTTGGTGTGGCATGGATTTAGAAGCTGTTTTCTTGGATTTAGAAGTTGTTATGTGTACTTGTTCTGTGTAATTGTGTTTGTAGCCTGTTTTTTTGGTTGTCCTGTGACATACCGGATGGTAGCGGATATCCGTTATCCCAGAAGTCCAACGTAACGGAACGTTCTTGATTTTCTATTTCCGCTGGAAATTAACGGATAACGGATATCCGCTAACTTTAAATGGCAACGGCAGCGGCAGAGCCTATTTCCGTTACGTTAGCATCCATTGACAGCCCTAACTACACGTGTATGGTATTTTAGACATACCTGATGACATTGAAAATCTTCCACGAAGAATTATAGAAGATTTGGAAATTTTTTTCTCCAGGATTTCGAATTACATATGAACCAAAAAAGGAAATCCACAAACCCCAGATGAACCAGAGAGGGATCGATGAAAAATGGAAAGATTAAGGTTTTCTATGAGTTTTTATTAAAATTAAAAAAGGAAGGATATCCGATCATCTAGGGGGCGGATGTGGTATCCGGACAAAATGTAGTCGGATGGAGAGTCATTTTGACTTTCCCATAGTGGGCGCAGATTCCACAAATTTTCGAGGGTCCACATATTTATGAATACTCATTATTTGTTGGATGTTTTTACCTCCGCACCATAAGAGTTGCCTTTAGGACTCACCAAGACACCTCGGGGTGAAAAAAATTTGGTACACATGAGTGGGGGATAGCTGGCATTTTCATTAAGCTTGTCTAGGAGCAGCAACGGAGGCACATTGAGACAAGTACGGGTCCGTGGACCTCACTTTCTTTTAAGCTCCGGTGTAATTGAGCTTGGTTTTCTTGTAAATTTAACCGATTAATTTTGACCCCAATAATAATGAACCTTCTTCCCTCCGTCACTGTTTGGGAGAATTACCACCTTCGGAATATTAACGGACGCATTACTATTTCTCGTCGCACTACCACCAGTATGGGATGCCGCATTATCGTTAATTTCATTCAACTTGCCCTTTCTTGAAATATTTTTCTTACTAATCTCTTTTGTTGGCGCCTCCTTGTTAACCTCATCTTTACTACCACTTACATCACTACCACGAATGGAGTCAGACAAATAATTGGAGACTGAAACTTCTTGAGACATTTTGTTTTCGATTGTTTTCTTATACTTCTCAAGGTAGAGGATTCCATTCCAACTGAACTAGAGGCATGAGCAGTGCACGGGAGCCGAAGTCAGGAGGAAATGAGTCTAGGGGTGAGCATTTTATCCGTAATCCGAGACCAACCGTATTTGTGCGGATGGATGCCCGGACCGTTCGCTAATGGGTTGGACGCGGATGGGATTTTTAAAATCCAACGGATTATGGATTGGACCCGGATGCAACCTTGAAAATCCGTTGAACATCCATACCCGTTAGATTAAGGGTATTTATATAGTTTATAGAAAATATATGGATAATTTTGGAATTTTTAAGGTGTTTGCTTAGAGTGTTGTCCATGGCACTTCTATATTCATATACATATATAAAATGTGTAGGTTCTATAAGAAGTCATCTATATTGGCTTTACTTTTTCATTATAAATTTTAACTAACACAAATTCATTGGATTATCCGCACTCAATCCGTTCATCCGTGCATCCATTGGATGTTGGATTGGATGTGGATGCCAAATTTGAAATCCGTAGTGTATTGGATTGGATGCGGATGAGGTGAAAACCGGTCCATACCGGCCCATGCTCACCCCTAGAAATGAGAATAAGCACAGAGTTTCTTGCTGTTTGGGCTTGACAATCCAAAGAATGCCCATTACCTTTTGATCCCAGACCGGAAAAATTAGGCTAAGGCCCAACCCATGGATAACCCATAATATGAGGCCCCTAGTTAAAAGAAGTTTAAATCTAGGCCCCGAGTTATTAAAAGACATTGATACTCTTATGCATATTGTCAAGCCCATAATTTAATAAAATTTAAATTTATGCCCAAAATTATTAAAATATAATGTGATGATATTCCCACCACCTCCGACCACCACAGCCACCACCAGCCACCTCCGACAACCATCGCTACCAACCACCTCCGGCCACCACCGTCTCCGACCACCACCAACCACCACCGACCACCGTCGACAACCACCACCGACTAACCGCCGCCACCGATCCCTGACCACATGCATATTGCAAGTGTATCCGGAAGTTACACATGCATAAAAATTACACATTCATGTTACGTATTCAAAAGTGTGTAACGAGAAGTTACACATGCAAATGGCATGTGTATCCCAAAGTTACACATGACATGTGTAATAAGAAGTTACACATACATATGACATGTGTATCCACAAGTTACACATGCATATAGCATGTATAGCCCAATAGTTACACATCAGGAACAAAAAATATACAAAAAATATATGTATTGCTTTAATATTCATTTACAATAATTGTTATGTTATCTATTAATTGGCTGTTATTGAATACAATAAACGAGTTAGAACACTAAATATGTAAAACAAAATCTTAGAAATGAGCCACGAAATCCTCTGATTGAGATTGTTGCTTCCCTTCTTGTCTTCCTCATTACAAAATGCTTATCTGTAACAAAATAAACATCCATGAAATTAGATTAGATGAACAAAAAGAATGTAATAATATTATAGAACAACTACAAGTAGAGTAATTAGGAGTTAAACATGCATATGACTAGTGTAACTTGGAGTTACACATGTGTCTCATTAGTGTGACTAGGAGTTACACATGCGTCTGACTGGTACAACGAGAGTTGCACCTTCATAACCTTTATATCCCATCAAATAGAAAATGTAACTAGAAACTACACATCTAATTGGCATGTGTAACTAGAAGCTACACATCTAATTAGCATGTATAACTAGAAGCTAGACATCTAATTAGCATGTGTAACTAATAGTTAAACATCCAAAAAAGGTCAGTTAAGGATACAAACTTGAAACACAGATACTGAAAGATGAAAAGTCAAGTTATCAAGATCACTTACAGAGAAAATGAAATGAAATTTGAGCTAAAATGATGAAAAATCTATGAATGATCTAAAACTTAAAGCATTAAGAAGATGAAACTTAACTAAAAGATATGTTTTCACACTAGTTTTGCTTGCTTACACAAGTTCCACTCTCAAATGGACAAACCCCCGATTTCAGTAATTAATGCGTTACTAGCACTCATGTAAATGCTTATTAATATACAACAAAAGACAGACACACAACCTCCAAAAACCTAACAAATGATATTCTTAGATGGTTGGAGTCGATCACAACTACTGACGGTAAACACATCAACAACAAATTCTGTAATCACGTTAATTACTTCAATTAGGGTTAAGTTTAGGTATCTTCTAACCTAATTAACACAATCTCAGACAAAAAATACTAGGAAACTGAAAAAAGCATTGTTTACTCCGTGTTTTCTCACTATCTTCGCTTCCTTGTACCATTTCTAGTTAATTAATAATTCACCAACCATTCAAACTGATATTCACAAACATAGACACTTAGTAATCTATATCAAACAGAAGGCACACACATGAACAAAATATGTTAGATTTATAAGCTGATAAACTCAATAATATAGTAGAACCTTCTTGTCTAACCAACAAAATATCATATTAAAACTATTTATAAACTGAAGCCAACATCATTTGAAAGGTTTGTAATACTAAAAATATTGAAATCAAGCAGAAAATTAGATCAGAATTCAGAAAAACTTACTTTTGAGTCTGAATAGTATTACACGTGTAATCGATCATTTCAACCACAGATCCTTTACGAACATCACCATTAAACACTTTCTCATTCAACCCAGTTGCTAAAACAACATATTGAACCTGCACAGCAATAAAAACCTTCCTTAGATTCACAAGCTAAGAATTTAAACTGTATGCAACTATCAGTTCATGGAAGTTAAAGAAAAACTGACTATACATACATTGTCCTGCACCACCACTGGATCCAAATCCTCCTCTAAAACCTTCACCTGCACCACCAACACCTCCTACAATCACAAACTCAATAGGATAGTTACAACAATTTGCAATTTCACCTCATAACACAAACTCAATCCGAAGGCATCTACTTAGTTTTTCTGAAATCCTAAGTGAAGTACCGGTTCTCGTCCAATTATATCATTCCCCATATGTACAAATTCAACAACATGAAAACTGGTTACAGAAAACTATCCTCGACTATAATTCACCAACTCTCATGTTCCTTCCAACTAAAGTTGTTTATTGAGTGCTATGTAACATTTGGATATGGTAGAGTGTAAATAAGTGATAATGGAGTAGAAGATACACAATAGATTCAAAACAAGTTTAAAGATGCAGTCCACTCAGATTTCAGTCGCTTTTCAACAAAATTCGCTAATTTCTTCGCATAAAGTTCACAAGATTTAAAATGTTTCAATCAAAGATAAGCATATTGGATCAGTTTTGACCTAAGAGTATTCATGGAAGATATATAACAGCTAAGATAATTTAAAGAGATAGTGGACACTTATATCCAATGTGATTCATTATGTAAACATAGATAATGAATACAGAGTACTTAACAGGTACACATGCAATGGCTTGTGTAAACGGCAGTTACGCATGCATATGGCTTGTGTAATAAGCAGTTACATACCTTTGGGAAGATCTGACCATATAGTGAATGTCGTCATATTTGTTAAACTAGGATCCTTGTATTGCTTAGATTTTCCATCCACCTTGCATGGTCCGAATCATTATAGAAGCCAGCTGATTATTTGGTTTCATTATTGTGAAACTCCTGAAAATTTTGCTTTTATATTGATTGATAGCTACACAATTATAAGCACACAATATTGTCAGTTAATTTATGTGACAACAAGAATCAAATTGATGCATGTGTAAAATGATGTTACACATACAAAATGCATGTGTAATAAATAGTTACATATGCATATGGAATGTGTAACCATTAGTTACACATGAATATTAGCATGTGTAGCTAGAAGTTACACATCCAATTAGCATGTGTAACTAGCATCCAATAATTACTTTGGAGGAACAATCATTAGAAAGTTAAGACAATCACATTCCATCCAAGAGATGTAACATCCTTATTGGTGTGATTAATGTCACCCTTAGTACTCCAACACATGCCTACAGCTTGTGTGCGCAGTAGCAAGTAAACATCAACTAACCTGAAAATAATCAATAAGCAAGAAAACAACTACTAGTAAGCAACAAACGAATGCGAATCAATATAGTGAATATCGTCATACTGAATTCACATTAAAACTGCAAAATCTAGAATTCAGTTGAAAAATAATATAACCCAGAATAACAAAATTAGGGACTATTGAAGGGGAAAAGTACAAGTAGCAGATTCTGGTTGGACGTAGTACAAGGAAACTAAGTAATCAAGCTTCCTGTAGTTATAACAACTACTAGCAACCAATGATTCAAAAAACAGGACCTCCTGCACTTATAATAATTACAGGGAAATCTAACTCCTCTACACAATCCTCCACCACTCACACTACCTCCAATTACAATACCACCATCATCATCATCGCCTCTTATGAACCAGAGAATATCTTTCATATTAATAATTTTACCATAATTTTACCATATACTAGTTATATATCCAAATGATTCCTTTTGATTCTTGCGAGAGAAAATGATCCTACATCTTGCCTCTTTTTCCTTGAATATTGAAGACGTCTTTTAAGGAAAATCAAATCTTTGATCTTTGTTTGATGAACCAAATGTTCTTTGACAAACAAAGTACATATGAAGTATCATTTTTTGCATCTCATCTCAAGTTAAAAAGAGTGATGAATCATGAGAATTTATTCTTGAACCTGCGATTGTTCTTTCCACTAAAAATCTTCTTGACTAATTTAAATGAAACGTGTTTAAAACTTATATTTAATGTTATCATAACGTTTTCTTGTCTATTTATAGGAGGATCAATCTCTTTCATCGTTTTTTGATTTTGTGATTGATTGATCTTGTTGAAATTATTTTATTCTGATTTCTCTTTAACCTCTTTTCTGCCAAACAAACCCTACACCAAGTTCACCGTGAAGAACCCCTTCTTTCTTTGGATTCCTTCTCAACAGAACCCGCTCGCAACCAAAGTCCTCTTTGCAACCAAAATCTACCGTAAAATGCCTTACTTAATAATATGATGTTTGTCAAAAATTATGTGAAGAACAAGAACAATTCATACAGAAATCGACTTGAAGAAGTTCTTTCAAGGGTAGGATAACCTTGAGTTTAAAAGCAAGCCAATTCAAGGATCAATGTGCCAATTAGAAAAATCCAACTCTTCTCTCACACCGAAAAATTCCATACTTGTTTCTAATGAAAAAAGCTTACATCTCGTTTGACTTAGTTGGAGATACATTTGATGATGCCATGGACTTTTGGGGAATAATTTTGCTCTAAAAGGAAGGTATTCACTTAATTCATTTATGTATTTGAACATTCCAAAGATCTTCTGTAAGAATCTTCTTTAATCTTTTCATATGTATTTGTGATGCATTCCGAGAAAGCTTCAAAAGATTATGCTAAAGTTCGCAAAGAAAATGGGTTACTCGCTGCTCCATTAGCAAAAGAAGATTTGAGTACATATCTCGATCAGAAAGACATAGATAGTAAAAATCGTCAAAGGCGCTGCTTACGTCCAATTCCCCTCAAAGCTAAAGTCCCGTTAATGAAATTTTATTGTCTATATCTCTTGAACCTATTCATGACCCTTTGGAAAGTTGATGAAATCTGACTCAAGATCTGGCGATAAAACTTCTCGGAAAATCCACCAACCGAGGTGAATCTTAAAGAGATCCAGTCTACATTCTCTACCAACTTCTGTAATCGATGATGTTGAGAATTAAACTGCTTTTTTTGTTGCTTCTGTAAATTTACTTTTTTGCTTGAAAAGATTAAATCTTTTGTTATTGTCTCCTTCTTCCTTATTCAAAGAATTTTGGATGTAATCTTGCAAGCATGTTTGCCATTTATGTTCCCAATTAAGGGCCTTACTTTGTCTCTTCTTCGTTATTAGATCGCAGGACGCCTTTGCATTTTCATGCAATGGCCCATTGACCTCGCCTTATCATATTTGGTGGTCTTCTATCCAATCCAATTATTTTCTACCTATCTCTTAATTCATAATTGTTTTTCAATTTGTGTGCCTCTAATCTATTTCTTGGTACTTCCCCTTTCATCAAGTATGCCTCCGAGTCTTTATCGCGACATTGCGGGTATCATCCCTCGCAACCATATGTGCCTCCATTTCATTTTCCCATAATTCTTCGACTAGCAAAAGATGGCTCATTCGTGGCGTACTTCCAAGAATACCAACCTAAAGAAAGCTAGTTATATATCCAAATGAGAAGAGAAAATTTAAACTTCGTTAACAATGAAGATACGATGTAACCCAAAACTTTCCCCGCGTGTTTTATGTATCCACTACTGCGAACACTTCTTCCACCATTCTTTGATATCACAACTATCAAACCAAATGCAAAAGCAATGACAAACAACCTTTCATCTTTATTCCCATCTAAACACTATTAAAAAAATTATACACACCAAAAGATAGATTAGAATTTAATCCACAATTAGTCAAGTACTTTGCAAGTGTTTACCAAAACTGGATATTGTATGCCGTGGAAATCATCTCTTCATCTTTGTATCCACCAAACTTCTTCGATTAAGGTCCCGTTTACCATCCATTTCTCTATCTCGTAATTTTCTTTCCTTCAAAATCCCGCTTGTGTATTCTTCCTTTTGATATTTTCGTGAAACTCATTAATCATTGCCTTTGTGGACCGAATCCACTTTCTCCTCTCCCTCATCTAATTTAACATTTTCTTTCTCATTTTCTTGATTTGAATGATTTCACTTCTTAAAGACGAATAACTAAGAATGTTTATTAATTATCTTCTTCCAGTTTACACAGGAAGAAAGAGTCCTCATATAATGAATTATACTTAAGGATTACAAAACACTCTCCAAGTTTCTCTCCTAATGACTTAATCTCCCTTCCATTCTCATCCCTTTATATAGGGTAATACATAGTGAATGACAGCTAAAAGTCAGTCCTTATTTTCGAGTCCTCCATTCCTTTTACGACTCCCTCTTCGATTGATCCTTGAAGAAAATAGCCAATGTTTGCTGTAAATGACACGAACAACTGCTTAGCAAGGACAAAACACTAATTCCTAATGATGAATAGATTACAGATAACCAAGATAAATGACAATACATATTTTGTTAAAAACATGGAAAGTCAGTTATCCGTACAAAACACCACATACACAAACTATCAAATATTAAGTAACAGAAAATATAGACAATGACTGTATGTCTGCAACGCATCTTACTGTATCTACATTATGGAAAAACTCAAATTAACTGTAGAATAAACTGAAATCAGCTAATTACCTGTGATTCATCCCCTTTCTTCTCAATTCCTTCTTCAACATCCCCATCAACATCATCACCAGCACCATTATCAAAAATCAACCACATCAACATTATCACCACCACCATTATCAAAAATCAAACCTTATAAAATCGAACCTAAACAACAAAATCAACATCAGCAATACAACAAACAACACGTACCTAAATCCAAAATGCGAGAATCGATTGATTCAAGAAAAATCCTGTTGTTCTCTCCTTCATTTAAATAGAATCAATCAAAACAAAAATCAAACACTAATAAAATTAAGAAAAGAGAAGTAAGAATGAGGAAAACTTATTAACTCAAATCAAAAACGCTACTAGAAGTAGTTTCAACAACAAAGATAAAATCAAATCGATCTAAATCTGTAAATCGATTGAAAATAAATATCAAATAAAAGAGAACGACGAATGATTCAAACAATACCTGAGATATCTTCGAAACAACCGTAATAACCAGACTAAATCGACGAAGATCAATCTCCAGGAAGCGAAATCTTAAGATCTTCAACGACGAATGATTTTTACGAAATTTCTAATGAATCCAACTGATTCGAAAAGTGAAAAATGAATCTCAGAAAACCCTAGAAATGGTTTTCTCTACAGACGAGAGAGAGGCAAGAGAGAGAAAGAAAATTGAGAAATGAATGGATCTTGTGATTTTTCTCTTGTATATATTCAAAAGGGTAAAACTGACATTACGAAAATGGTACTTTATTATCAAGCCCTGAAAATGAAAGTTTTGGGCCTAGTAGTATCAAAATCTGAAAGTATGGAGCCGAGAGAGAAGGATCCATTTTGTGGGGCTTGTATATGTTGAACCCATATAGTAAAGGGGTTATAGTATTTTTCACTCCCAGATATGGTCCGAGGTCCCGTTAAAGTAACGAACTTAGCCATTAAGATCTCGAAATGACTAATTTTAAATTTGGATTACGCAAATCGGACGACGTTATAGGTAATTATCAACTCACACTAGAAAGATCATTTGATCCAACGTTATAGGTAATTCGAGCTCCATTATATGATGTAGACCGTGCCTCTGGGGCAGGGTTCCATATCGATACCCATTTATCTGATTTTCGCCATTGAAGATGCGGGAGTTATTCTGTTGCCAAACACACCAGTACACCACGGAAAAGAATTAAATTCCAATCACTATCTCAAAAAAATTGAACTCGGGTACGCACTAGTGCCCGAAAGTTACTGCCAAGTGCCAATATAAAAGAGTAGAATCACCGTCAGGAAGCATAAAGCCCATTTGTGATGTAGGCCCATATTTTCTTGGCAACGGGTTACGGGATAATGAAGAAGCAAATGGCAGAACAAGCGAGTGCAGTGCACGCATGCATTTAGACTTGCATATCATGGAATTTTGTATGCTCGTTTAACAAATGTGAAAAAAAAGATTTTCATCCGATCTAAGTGATAAATAATCGTTTGTTTCAGCCAGAGGTTTCTCCCAATGTATATAGAGGTTTATAGTGTATACAATCACGACCATGCATAATTAGCATACACAATAACTTTTTTTTTTTTTGCTCAGCAAAGATAAAGATTTTATTAATATCAAAGGGAAACTCTACAAAAAGTGTAGAGACCAAAGCAAGGAACAACAAGGTCTAAAGAGACCGAGAAGGCAAACCAAAAAGCATAAAAACGGCTACGGAGAGTCGAAAAATTTGATCTCCGCTAACAATGATATCGTCTAAGACTATGTCGAGAAGCAATTAAGAGATTTAACCCAAGCAAAGATTTTAATTTTTGCTTCTATGATGATAGATTCAGGAGGTTTATCCTTGAGCTTGAAAGTTCTCTCATTTCTCTCGAGCCATATGGACCAAAATTAGCATACACAATAACATCAATAAAATGTTGGTATATAGAATATGGCTAGTTGTGATGGTGGTGGAAACTGATTTTTATAAATTGTGTAAATTTATTTGTAGGTGGTTTTGTAGGTTAGTGTCAAGAAAGTCGAAGGTCCAATTTTCGTATGTGTTGAATGGGTTATTGTAGAGGTGTAAATTGGGTTGTGCCAGCACGAGCATAGCCCAACACAACACGCTAAAATTTGAGCACGGCCCAGCCCAGCACGTGACTTAGCCCAGCACGGCACAACACGTTAGTTAAATGGGACGTGCTGGGTTTGACTAATTGGCACAATAGCACAACACATCACGCGGCAAGGATAAGCACGTGGCTCAGCCCAGCACAGCACGTTAATAGAGCACGTCATAACATGTACAAATACACCATATGACAAGGCATAATACATCACATTTTTTGTATATTTCACAAAAGAGTCGCTATTCTAGCTAGTTTTTAACATTTTATGTTGACTTATTTATATCAACACATATAATACCTTAATATTTGGAAAATATATTTCAATATCGTTGTTATAATGTCGTCACCTATATTTAACTAGAACATTAATTTACATGACAATAATCCAATTTTATATTTGATGGGCTATTTCTTTTTATTAAATAAACTTGTTAGTTTTACTTGAAATAATTTCAAATGATATGTTGTCTAATTAAATTCTTGTGATAATGTCCGACTGTATACATTAAGTGATTTCAAATTGTTTATAGCACGTGTGCCAGCACGACACAACACGGCACGTTTATTCGTGCACTGTGCCCGTGGGCTGTGCTGTGCCTAGCTTTTGACTAGTAAAGCACAGCACGACACAGCACGTTTAAATCGTTGGCACAACACGACACAGCACATGGCACGTGAAGCACGCGACTTCGTGTGCCGGGATGTGCCGGGCCGGCATGTTTTACACCTCTAAGTTATTGGACTTTTTTAAGGATCAAAAAGAATAATAAAAGCACTATACGATAAAGATGAAGTTCAACTCACAAATAATTGGGGTTACAGTGACATCCGACCCTCAGATGGCTCACGAACGGTGTAAAAGCGAGCTTTCTCAAAGAAATATTTAAAGGCCCTCTATTTTGTTATATTTTATCTTTTGGCAAAACTCCCGGTGAGTATTTGATGATCAAGGGAAAAGAGAAAAATGGTCATATTAACTTATATATTAGGGCATATAGGTTAAGGTTGATTAAAAAAGTAACTTTTTGCATTGATCTTTACAAATCTATTGGAATAACTAATTTTTTTTTTTGAAATACATACTGATCATTTCTACGATTTTCATTTCCACTTTTACCCTCAATTATTATGTCATTGGATTAAAAAAATTGGAATCTCAAACGATCAAATCAAAGTGGTTTCAAGTTTCCACTTAACCATTACAGTACACTAGTACAACCGTTGACACGGTGGGAGGGCCGACCGAAGAACATACATAAGTCACCAGCTACTACTTTTGTCATCCTAAAACATCATCATGGCCTTAACCCCGAAATTTCAAAGAACCTCGCCCGACTAGCCATATTTTAGGTGTTCATGGTCATGGTAATGGGTAAGCGAGTCTGTATAACATGCATACTCCAACTAATTCTAGCAAAGATATAGAGCAGACGAGATATTAAAGAAAAAAAGATAGTGCTTGTGTTTACGCAAAGCAAGCACAAAAACTTTTAAAACCCGAAACTCAAGTAGATTGCATTAGAGATCTCAATAACCAACCAGGCTATAATCTGTTTCATCATTCCATATTCCATAGACGATAAAGGAGAGCAACCTCTGTTTGATGCCACTCAGAAAAGAACCCCCTCGTATCTGGTGGGGAAGAATCGAACCATTTTCAGCCTGATTTACCATGTACTGCAATGTATTAGATAAATTGTTTATGTAATACAGAGAGGTGAGGAATACATTAATATGTTTCAGTTGAGGTCACAGAGTTTTGCATCTCATCAGCGTAACGGATAACAACATCTTTTTATTACTAAATAGGAAGAGAACAAACTACATACATCTAGGGAAATGACATTTCATATCTAAGGATACATAGGAATACAATGATTTAATTCAATTATACTCATGAGATGTTGGGTTACACAATGTTGTTTAATAGCTTACTCAACTGGATACTAAACCTACTATAGCAGTTAATAAATCAAGTTCAGCAAAGTACAGGAAAGACTTGGCAAATAAATTCCGTAACAGTGGAGGTTAAATTCAATTGCAATTAATAATAATAATTCTGCACCAATAATATGGTAAGAAATCAACAAAGACCCACCTTTCCTATGTTCTTTTCACTAAACTAAGTTCAGCAATGAAAATGGAAGATTAAAAAAGAACAAAAATGAAATTTGAAATTGAAGAGTACAAAATGCAACTTATGACCAACCGTAATGGGTATTTTTATTTGAAGAATCAAACCTAGTGATCCCACATAGTTCCGTTCAAAATCTCCGCTACAGAATTTGGACATCCCAACTGTACTTTGCTAACAACATGATAGTTTTGAAGCATATAAAAGCAAAACATGGCAATTCTAATTCATCTCACTTGAAATATAAAAGCAAATACTTACAGGATGGGTAGCTCCAACAGAGTGTTTCATAGTCTGACCTGTAGCTTAATTGATCAAAGCAAAACTAAGGCTACCCTCTTCATCCTTAACCCTACCACTGTACTTTTCATCCTTAAAAACCCGAGCCATATGCAGCAACAGCAAAGCATTCCATTTCCAACTCCAGCTGCATCACTGTCAACTGTAATTGCACCACTTGCTCAAGTCACTGTCAAAAACCTCATCTCTGAAACTGCAACTTCAGCTACAACCCATCACCAGAACCACTACCACATCTTCAAATCCATGACCTACCCCTTCAAATCAACAACAGATCTCATATGTATTCAATTTCAATACCAACATCTAACTCAATTGACAACAATACCATCATCGATCGAATCAAATTCAAAACCCTAATTGCAATTTCTGACACTAAACTCACAGCTCTTCCCCAATTCATCACCTTTATTGCTTGAATTCGAGAACCCATTAACCCCTGTCTAACATTCATCTAAACCTCTTCATCTTCTTCATCAACCGAGAACATCACCATCAATTTCTTCATTTGTTTCTTCTTCCAAATCAAGTGATTCAAACACAAACCCATTCTACATCTATGACAGATCTCTTTTCTTCATCTTCTCAATTTATCTCTCTGAATGCTCTCGTTTTCTCCATTAACAGCGCCTCCCCTTTTCTCTCTGTTGGAGTTAGGGGACGAAGAAGAAAAAAAATGAAGGAGAAGGAAGAAGAAAAGAAGGGAAAAAAAAAAGGAAAAAGAAAAAGAAAAAAGGGTTGCGAAGAAGAAAAAAAACGAAGGAGAAGGAAGAAGAAGAAGGGAAAAAAAAAAAGGAAAAAGAAAAAGAAAAAAAGAGGTTGCCGAGAATCGAACCTGCAACGTTCAGGTCATTTTACCCTGGATTTTACTAAACTACCCCTCAACAATTACTACATTGCCAACCTCCGTGTCCTTTTTTCTGCACACGAATTTTACGTGATTACCCATCATTTTTTGTTATATTTACGCCAGTTTTAGTGAGAAATAGAAGCATAGATGGTCTCTTTAGTCCTTTCATTGTTGATTGAAATTGGTTTGGGACACCAAAATCCAATCTTTTTGTGTCAATTGATGACTTACAATTTACAAAAAAGTGGCCATATAAAGGTCCTCCATCGCTTCGCTCGGTCGGCCCAATAATGGTTCCAAAGAATAACTAATATAATTTTGCAAAATCAATAATTGAAAGAAGCAACAGTTACATGCAGTAGCATCTGACTGGAATGAATTCAAACATTTTTGCAATCAACAACATATGTTGCTATCTGAGCTTTGATGTTTGATTTCCTTTACCAATAAGAGATGAAATTCCATTTGATACCCCTAGCCAAGTTTACCGTGTTCTTCAGTTTCCTCGGGATATGATCATGGATTTTTAAAATTTTTCTCTATACAAGCGCAAACTTTACCTTTTCCAATGCAAAAAACACCATCTCTCATATTTTTATATTATTTTTTATCATTTCCAATGCCAATGATTGACTCTTATCTTGTGCATGGGTGCACAAGATAACAAAACCAATCAAACCAATAAATAGAAAAATGATAAATCAACAAACACCCAATTCTTCAATGCAGTTGAAGATCCCCAAAAAAAGAAACATATCTTAAAATCAATGAACACCCAAGTCTATGGATTTGATGATAAACGACAAATGTTTCATCAACATCAATGAATTTGATTAGATCATTCCAGGGGAATTGATGTAATTTTAATTAACGAACACCCAATTCTTCTTTTATCTCGATTTCATCATTCTTTTTGTTTTCGGATGTGATTCATCAATAACGAAATTAATTTTTTTCCCGATGTTTTAGTGAATATGATCGTGTTTCTATGAAGCTGTAGCACACACCCTACAACTGAGTTTTCTGTTCCATTTTGTTATTTTCTGCATATGGAAGAAGAAAGAGAAGAGCGAGGAAGATGAAGATGAAGAAATGAAACGAGGAAAGAAAGCGCGACTTTTTATTTTATTACGAGGGTAATAACGAAAATATGATCCTCAACGGCATAATTAATTTTATAACTCTAATTACAATGCATAATCCTAAAAGTATAGATAAAAGGGGTTATCAAATGCTCCTTAACCAAACAAGATAAGAAAATTCCAAAGACCCTATATTCACACCTCCCAATGTTCGTATCAAGGTGAGAAAATTTGGAAATCTTGTTCTTGCTATCAATGCGTGTCTCTTCTTTATAATAAAGAGAAATTCTCGCCGAGTTAAGGGATTTAATTGAAGATTATAACATGGGTTTCTACCTTGATTCAAATAATGAAATAACAAGTTCATCAGCAAGTCTTTTTCTGGATAGGTTCCTCCTCGACAATTTAAAGACTTAGCTTATCCCATGAATTCTACACACCTAAACTACAAAAGTAGAATTCGATTGAAATTGCCTAGCTTACTCAGGAGGATTTTGAATCAACACCTTCAGTAGGAGGTTTAGTTTTCTTTGATGTCTCACTGCATTTTTTTTTAGAGATTTTGATTTTGAAATCTTAAAAAACACCTTCAGTAGGAGGTTTAGTTTTCTTTGATGTCTCACTGCATTTTTTTTTTTTTAGTATTTGATTTTGTTGAATTTATTAAAATCTTATAAAAAACAATTGCATGTGATAATTTGTACCCATTTTCTTGATAATGTCGTCACTAATTTAACTGGATAATCCAATTTTTATATTTGATGGGTTATTTCTTTTTATTGAATAAACTTGTTAATTTTACTTGAAATAATTTCAAATGATATGTTGTATAATTAAATTCTTGTGATAATGTCCGGACCAAGTGATTTCAAATTATTTATAACACGTGTGCCCGCCACGAAATTTCATCTTTAATAGTATTTCAAATAGGTTTAAAATGCCTTAATTTTGACTTTTCTTGGTACTAATATTGGATGGTGCCAGGTAGGATTTTAGACCACAAACTGAGAAATTTCATCTCTAATAGTATTTCAAACATATTTAAAATGCCTTAATTTTGACTGGTCGGAATGGGGTATAACCGATTTTAAATAGAATTTTATATAGGGCTAAGGGGGTGCCAAAGTGGGTGAAGTTACAAACCTACCCTTTTTCATTATAATTAAAACTAAACTTAACTCATATATTCTTTTCTTTTCATCTTTTCCTCTTCCCTCTTTTCCTTTACCATACTGACCAAATTGGTCCCCCCTTCATTAAAACCGATTGAAGACTCATCGATTAGTTCGTCGTTATCGCCGATTCAAAAATTCCATCGTCGATTTGTTTACAAACATGAGTTCGAGAGTGAAAAAAACTTATATAAGACCTAGTACTAATGACCCTGGAATTGGAAAATCAATGCAACAATACAAACGAGAGATAAAAATAGTTGACAAAGAAGAAATCCGTGTAACTGCTGAGAACTACATAAACTCACCCTAGTACTTCAATTTGTTATTTGCATGTCAAATTAGGTCAGAAAAATCGAATTTCTGAATCTGTATTATGAACCCATCAGGGTTTCTGATTCACGACCTTGTCGACTTTGGATATTTAGGTATAGTCATTGTCTTTCTATGTCGAATAGCATGCCGACTTTTCATATTTGGAAATGACATTTACAGGGTCCTCAAGGTATTCAACCTAAAATCTTGAAAACTATATCATAAGTCTTTAGGGTTTGCTTGCCGACTAATGTGTTGGAAATCTTATTTTTCCTGTGAACCATTATGTTAATAGTCAACATCTTTTTAGAATAGTACCGTGCCGACTAAGTTTTAGCCGGAACTTCCTTAAATTACGACCTTTCCGACTAATAGCTCCCAAGACATGATTTTTCATGCGTTGGTATTGATCATTAGTCGTTATTCTTATTTTCTCTAACGTGCCAACTTGTTGTTAGTCGTCAGTTTTGAGAATTATCGACCTTGCCGACTATGTTTTGGTTGTCGCCTAATATTATTGTCGTTCTTGACGACTAAGCACATTGTGATCCATTGTTCTTGTTTTTAGGCAGCAAAAGGTCAGGCAAGGAAAAAAAAATTTTACTCCTCCTTCGAGACCTCCTCGTGTAGGCGATAAAATCTTGACTGCAGATCCTTGGTAAGATCCGTATCGATAAGAAAGTGAGGGTAAGATAATTATAAGGAGGAATGGTGTTGCATTTTACTATGACCCCTTGTTTTACCCCCAAGGATTTACAATGTACGATCCATATCGGGTAGTGCGGCAAGTCGGTTACGTCCAAGAAATACCCCATCCCAGTGATGAACCGTTGTTGAAAGTGGTAAGGGTAGAGTGCAACACCTTCCAAAAACAAATTGACGTCGTTTACTATCTGGTACCAAAAATTTCTCATTTGGACAATAGACGTAATAATAGGATTGATTCTAGTCTTTTGGACGAGGTGACCAAAAGTCATGAAGCTCATGAAAATTACATGTCGTGGTACAACTATTTTTCTCATCCTACTGTGATTGAGGAACAAATTATTGATCAACCGACTTGTAGGAAGAATACACCCCAAAGGACCCATCAACAAGTCTTAAGAACTTTTTAAGTATTTTCTATCTTATTGTTTTAAGATCAGATTATTAAATTAGTTTATGGATAGTTTTTGTTTAACTAAATATTTAAAGACCACTTAAAGACCCTTTTGCTGTTTGTCCATTTATAATTTTCATATCAATAAAAGAATCCAATTGCAACTGCAATCGAATCTCCCTTGTAATTTTTTGCCACCTGACAATCCCATCAGCATGGATTAAGCCCATGGACTTTTTGTTGGTGTTTCTTTTTATAATAGATACTCCAAAATCCGCCATTGAGGGAATGGGTTGTTGTAACCTTGGTAGCAGATCATTATCCTTCAGTATCTAATGAATCTCTTTGGAAAGAACAACCCAGTAATAACAACTATCTCCACTTGGGACACAAAGTGCATAAGACCTCGCATCGTCTCCTCTTCTCACTCTCGAGATTCTCAGATAACTTCCCCCTTCATTCTCCTTCTCTTCACGTAAAAAATAAAAAAGATGTTTCTACCTCTTTTCTTGTCCATTTCCTATTCCTGAAAGATTTCTCACTAATTCCTTCCAAAACTCCTACTAACCGGCCTGCCATATCTGTTGAAAAATGAATCCACGTGCTAAACCCTCCTCTTTCCTTTTCTTCCAATCATACTCTTTGTGAATTTCCTAAAGTTTTCATGGAAATGAAAAAGTTTTTCTGTCGAGATACAGAGTGAGCGATTTTCGCTCGTTCTCTCTCCATCGCTCCTAGTTCATCTATGTATGAATTCTAATTTCTAACTTAATTATGAATTTTAACATCATAAGTTTGGTATGAATCCTATAATTGTCCCAAAAAAGATCAAGACTGTTACAAGGTACACAAATTTATCCAAAATTACTAAATCCAAATACAATAAAGCAGTCCTCAGTCTATTAGAGATAAGAAGGGAGGTGGTCCTGAATTGAAAGTCTCCTCCCATAACGAGTCTCCCGAAAAACATTTCATTAGATAAAATTACAGGTAAAACATGTCCAGTCCTTATATACATGCCATTCAAAATCCCAAATAAAATCGAACTTCACAAAGTTGCACAAACACTGTTTGAAATAAATTCTAACTTCCTAGAATTATAAGCTGTGTTTGGTGACACCATAAGTACACCATGTACCATTCAACAGATTATCTAGTAGCCTGGTATTGTGATCCCTCCTGTCTGCCAAAGTGATGGTAACATTTTTACGAAAAGCAGGTAGTATTAAGTTACTCCTGCATGGTAAATGAAGGTCCAATATGCAAAACTGAAGTATTTATTGTATTTCTGTTTTATAGCAGAAGCATGAGAAACCTGGTAGGCTGGTACTGTATCAAGTGACTTCACTACTTGTTAGAATTAGTTACTTGCTGAAATTAAACGTCTGGATACATGGTTTTTGAGCTTACGGTAACAGATGCACTGCTTTGTACACTGAGAATTTGATAAGCTCATATGGAACTAAAGGAGAAAAGCACTCTAAATCCAAATATTGGCCACACTTCTTGTATCCATACGAATACTATGTTAGTAGATAAGTATCCAGAATATAGGATCCTTCTCCATATATGCAGGTCCAAAATTCAAACATGCTTAAGAGAACAACATACATTTACCACATTCATACTTAAATATCATGCCAATAAACTAAGAGTGTTACTGCACCAGCAACAAAAAAATGCTTACATAGTATAAACAGGCTGAATCCAGCTCTTGAGCCCACTGTAATGCAGTAACCTAGCCAACTTCAACTGACACATTGATTTATTTCTTTCCCTGTAGCTGTTCTAGCTCCAATGAATTCACTTGCAAATTTATACATTATAGCTCCGTGCCAGCATCTTGGTTTTCAGATTTAAGGGACGAATTAACAAAGATCGGTAATATCTAACTAATAATCTTTTGATAGGCTTGTCATGTACTGATAATCCACTATTCCACATTCTCTTTTAGTTTCGTCATCAACAAAGAGAGTAGACAGCTAAGGCTTTTCTTCTTTTTTCTCTATACTTTCCACTTACAAACACAGTGGATAGAAAACAATCAGTGCCCAGCCCCTTTGTGTTCGTGCGTTATTATGAAACTATTCAGTGAGTAGCGGATAGATTAGTACTTCCAATGATGTGACACAATGTTTTCTTGTGACTGTGCAGAAACACCAAAAATAACACAATACATCAGATAATCTAGCAACTTCCCAATACCATCAAAATTACAAAGCCAATAAAACTAAATAATTACTGTTGTGAAAGTTGTTCCAAGTCACACTCGCTCTAGATGTAGATTTGTATAAGCCATACAAAACTTTGCACTAACTTAATCTTTACTTTTCTACAATTTACGTTTAACTAAGCAACATGCCTGAGCCCAATTATAACATCTTACATCTATTCTATACTTGTAAGAGACATCCGTCATTCGATCATCAACTCGTCATTAGAAGCAAAACCATTCGTAATCAAAGATGGATATTGTAACTAAGTTTCTAAGGAAAATAAATAAATGAATATTAGATTAAGAATGTAATTATGAACCCAAATTTTCCCTAGTTTTTCTTTTCATAAATTGTAATAGAGCACCTAAAACCAATTTGAATTTAACATTAGAAACACAAATTTGCCCTAGTTTTTGATTCACAAATCTGAATTTAACACTGGTCTAACTATAACATTGTACTTATTAGTCAAACTATAAAACACATTGTAAGGTACAACATGAGACACTTCCATCGAACCAAAACGATCAAATGTTTTAACATAAGTAGAAGGAGCTGTTTTCGTTTGGGTATTTTGTCGAACAGTTCAAAGTAAAGAAAATATCAAGCATGCATGCAAAAAATGAAAAATTAGGTAAATCTTAGCGAAGATTGATGATCGAACTTACCAATTCGAAGTTTAAATAGATACTCCAAAATCAAGCATGCATGCATGGACTTTTTGTTGGTGTTTCTTTTTATAATAGATACTCCAAAATCCGCCATTGAGGGAATGGGTTGTTGTAACCTTGGTAGCAGATCATTATCCTTCAGTATCTAATGAATCTCTTTGGAAAGAACAACCCAGTAATAACAACTATCTCCACTTGGGACACAAAGTGCATAAGACCTCGCATCGTCTCCTCTTCTCACTCTCGAGATTCTCAGATAACTTCCCCCTTCATTCTCCTTCTCTTCACATAAAAAAGATGTTTCTACCTCTTTTCTTGTCCATTTCCTATTCCTGAAAGATTTCTCACTAATTCCTTCCAAAACTCCTACTAACCGGCCTGCCATATCTGTTGAAAAATGAATCCACGTGCTAAACCCTCCTCTTTCCTTTTCTTCCAATCATACTCTTTGTGAATTTCCTAAAGTTTTCATGGAAATGAAAAAAGTTTTTCTGTCGAGATACAGAGTGAGCGATTTTCGCTCGTTCTCTCTCCATCGCTCCTAGTTCATCTATGTATGAATTCTAATTTCTAACTTAATTATGAATTTTAACATCATAAGTTTGGTATGAATCCTATAATTGTCCCAAAAAAGATCAAGACTGTTACAAGGTACACAAATTTCTCCAAAATTACTAAATCCAAATAAAATAAAGCAGTCATCGGTCTATTAGAGCTAAGAAGGGAGGTGGTCCTGAATTGAAAGTTTCCTCCCATAAGGAGTCTCCCCCGAAAAAACATTTCATTAGATAAAATTACAGGTAAAACATGTCCAGTCCTTATATACATGTTTTAAAATTACAGTATACTAATACTTGAACTCCTTATTAATTTTTAATTTCAGATTTTAATATGTGAGATCATATATTGTTGTCACTTCATTTTTTTTAGTTTCTTTTTTGATTTGACATGGGTTAGTTATTTTTGTTACATAATAGTTGATTATGTGCAATGGATTAATTTACGTCACCACGCTGTTACATTTCTGGGCTATTATACTCATCTTTCTTAGAGGTACTAAAAACTTGGATTGTTTTTTCAGTTCGAGTTTGAGCTGGATTTTCAGTAGAATGAGATTGACTTTTGTCGTAGATTTGGGCAGAAAACAACTAACAACATATAATACTAGTGCGGTTGATATTTAAATTTTTTCAACTTATTATTGTGAATGAATGGTTTAGTGTGTGCACGAATTCATAAAGAGAATTAACCTTACATATTGATTCTTTAAGTGAGATTATTCGCATAGTCTCCACAGTAAATAAATAACGTTCGAACCAGAGCATCTAATGAACAAAATATATAACCAAGCCATTTATGGGAGTTGAATCCACAACAAACATGGGTGAAAGCCCTGTCCTCTGCCGTTTGAGCTAAGACAACAAATATGATTTCCTAATGTAAGTTGAAAACACACTTAGACCTATTTGTTTAAAAGATAAAATTGAATAATGGGATAATCTTTTCTATATTTACTTGAAGAATGGAAACATAAACCCAACCTGATGTCACCATAAATTACTTACAGTAGCTGCAAGTCCTTCAGATGATATTGCAGACAGAAACATGATAAGTAACTATGGTTGGATAATATATCTGAGAATAAGAATAGTTAAGCAATAGTATCAAACCTTGGTTATTGCTCTGAGCATCTTCTCCTGACATGATTGCCTGTTACATCGTCCGTTTCTCTGATATAAGCAAAACCTTAATATTAAGTTTTACTTTAAAACTACAAAGATAATTACCTTTGAGTAGGAACTCAAATAAATTGAATTGATTTAGTGGTACTCCTCCTCCATGAATTGATCCACTTATTAATGACCCCCGAAAGAATTTAATAACCCCTCTAACAAACCATGTTAAAATTTGTTGGAGGTTTTTCTATGTGATGTCCCACTACTTTTTTTCTTAGAAATGGCTACATGCGACATGCTTTTACTAATGTTGTAAATCACGGGGAGTCTTCTTTACCCTTGTGCTTCTGAGTTTGACTATGTGGTTCATATTCAAATATTTACGCCAAATTGGGATTGTTCGATTGATTATGTTTATGTTAATGGGAATATGGATTCGATTGGGTTGATATTTACAAACGATCAATAGTAGAGGGCATTACTATGGATTACTAGTTTCGACTAATTGAAAATTTCGACTTCAGTGCATAAGGGGATCGTCTTCCGACGAGTCCACACATGTTATGAGGCTTAGAGCTAGTTTTCTTAACGAGTTATGACAGATTGAAATTTATAAAATCCATTTTAATACCGAATTTAATTTGATTTATTTTTTTTTTGATGGTAAAGAAGTGTATAAGTATAATGATCAAAAAGAAGAGGATACAAAATATTTGTACCACCCTAAGAGGCTACAAAAACAGAGAAAAGAAAAGACTAAGAGAGTAATAGACTACCTCATAGTTTATAAGAGATCAAAGTACAATAAATCTTAGACCAACTTGCCATAAAATCACTAAAGGTTGGAGATTCAAAATCTATAAAGATAAAGGATTTAATTGAAGGTCGAAACATAGATATCTACCCTGAATCGATGACTTAAAGAATTGAATAACCCAGTTCATTAAGGAGTCTATCCTGGATGGTTACTCCACAACACTTTAGAGACTTAGGTTCCATGTTATTGTTAGCTCTTAATTCCACACATCTAAACTACAAGTCTACAATAGTTCAATTACATGAAAATCGCGTTTCTTCGTCGGAGTATTTTTGTTAACTCATGAGAAGGTTTGATCAAATTTATATTAGTTTCATCCAATGACCCGCGACATTCTTTTGCAAATAATGTAATTTCTTCTTACCCATTTTCTTGAAATACCTAATATGCAACGGTTCACTCATTTTAGAATTTTGTATTTTCTTTTAATTTTTCATCGGCGTATATCGGTCATTGATGCACAATTTTGGTCTTACTCCATTTTGATTGCTAATCAGTAATAACTTTGTCTCTGGCACTATACACAAAAGCCTCATTTTATTATAGACTAATGTGCTTGGGCTGGTTCTAGAGATGCGTGTATATTCCAGGAGATCATCGATTATAGTTGTTGAAAATTCATGAGTTTTACTATTAAAAAAATTCATGAGTTTTGAATATAAGTGAAATTACCAGTTTCAAACCGTTCTTTTATAACGGGAAACCACCCAAGGAGATGGAGTGCATGCATGTATTTCAACTTCGACTTGAATAGAGATGGGATAGATTGGTAGACAGATGTGGGACTAGATGTCTGATGTCACCCCCTTCCACACCGGTGATTTAGGGGTGCACTTTTTGTGAAGTACAGGATAGGCGCACGCGCACGGCGCGCCGCATCATTTCCATATTTGTCCTATCTCTTCAGTTTTTCTTTTTTTTTTTTTGTCACACCTTTAATGTTTTCGTGTTGAAATTTTCTAAGCTCGTTTAATAAACGTGAAAAAGAATAATCATCTGATTTAAGTGATAGAACTTTTTTTTGGCCAGAGGATTCTCTCTATGTATATAAAGGTTTATAGTGTATACAATTTTGAACATGGGTAAACTATTAGCGTACACACGATTACATCAATGAAATGTTGGTATAGAGGATGGGAAATTGAGATGGTGGTGGAAATTGATTTTTATACGGATTTATTGGCAGTCGGTTTTATAGGTTAATGAAAAATGAAAATCTAATGTATTTCGTCTGTGTTAAATGGCTTATTTAGATGTAATAAGTTCGAATTCAGCTAATCAAGTATTGAGAAATACCTGGTTCTTTTCGGCCAGAGATTTGAATTTTATACTGTATTCATCAATTTGGGTTTATAAGTTCTTAATAAATGTCAATGATCGTTGCTAATTTACTATTTTCTCACTATTTATTTTACATTATTCAGTGTTTATCAGCTTTTTGATGTGGGCTGTTTTGTGTGTGTTTCATGAAATTGTATATAGAGGTGAGTTTTAATTGAATTTGTATACTGACAAACGATTGATACTGCAGAACTGTTTTATGGATGACTAGTACTAGTTTCAACTGATTGAAATTTTTACGTGAGTGTGCATAAGGATTTGTTTTAATCTTTTGGAGTTCACTACATTTTGATTTATTGTTGGTGTAATTTTACTGGATTTGCTTATGTGCATAGACTTTGACATTTGATTTATCTACTACTTAAAGCAAACAAGGAAATTAGTTGAATCTTGAAAGAAAAATATGAGATTTCTGAATGTCAGAATGTTGTTTAGTGTTTAGGAGAAAAGTCTAGTGCATCTGTTAACTGCTCACAAACATCTTGCTGGTTCGTTTTCGTTTGGTGATGAATATTTGAGCACACAGTTGGTTGGTGGGTTTACTGGGATCTCAGTTATCGCCGCCATAGCTCATGCAAATTTTATTTCTAAAGCTACCCATTCCCCATTAACAAGCTAGTCTAGATGTTTAATCTCGTTTACCTACCAACAATTTGACCCAGCAGCAGCTTGGGTGCAGGAAAAACATAGACGTATTTCCTCATCTCAAGATCGAAGAACAAGTAAAATGATTAGCAGCCGCAGTGATCAAGACTGTCATCCATCCTAACCCAACCAGAGAACATTAAGCAAAAATAATAAAAATTAGAAAAAGAAATAGAGCAAAACAGAAATGCAGTAAATTCACCCTAACTGACAGCTGTTAACCATTGCACATTTTTTGAGATCGGATTGGCGAAATCTCGATCTTGTAAAGCTGCACAGCTCTATGGGTTCCGTTTGTTACTTATTAGCCTCCCAGAATGAAGCAATATTAACGTAAGCTGCACCGCGCTAAGGTCTGTTCATACACCTTTAGCTTAGCTCTAGATGGGTCTGTTTGTCATTTCATTTTCGAGGGTCTGTTTACGAGTTAGAATGGAAAATTAAGCTAAGTTGAAAGCATTTATCCATTTCTATTATTTTCATGGGACAACTTTTAAATGTAGACTACAAACTGAAGAATTCAAACCAAAGCACATAACTTTAAATTTTGATCTTGGAAGTGATAAATTAATTTGTATTTAATTTCATTACGAGTTTGTTTCTGCAAATGCATCGCATATCTTGCGTAAATATGCAAAAAAATGCAAGTATTGTCAAGATAAACTTCACAAAGATACTTTGCATGGCTTGCAGAAACTTCACGTAGATCCTTGAGAATATTTATCTGCCTCGTTCGGATACATAAACACAATTGTACTTTACAAGTAAAACAAGGTAGATTAAACAAGAAATTAATTTGTGTTTGAATACGGGCACTCGGCAATGAGTGTCTCTTTACTTTGTCCAATGAAAAATAAACCATCTCTCATAATTTTTTATTATTTACCATTTCCAAGGCCAATTATTGGCTCTTATCTTGTGCATGAGTGCACAAGATAACAAAACCCTTTTTAATATTACATTACACACAGATATAATACACTTTGCTACTTTTTGAACAATTTATGTCAACTTATACACGTTGTTTGTGTAAAGAAATCCAAATTCAAAAACAACAAACTTTACCATGAATCTTTACTTTTTTGAACAATTTATCTTTATTTAATATTTATAAATATGGAATCACAAAAATTTTTTCTCTCAGTTTTAATTGATTGCAGTAATTGTTTCTTCGAAAATCTTCATGGCAGAAACAGGGAGACTTAGGCACAAGTTTATGCTATCCCTTTCTTCTCCATGAGCCAAGAAAAAGACTACATTTGTTGGCAAAGTTGGAGGGCCTGAGAAAATAGGTACCCCCCAACCAAAATCCATATCTTGGAATCCTATCCTACTCCAAACACTTAGGAAAAGGGTGTGAGCTTTAGGTAACGGCGGCTCATATTCTTCTAAGGAATCTATGGTCGATCTCATATATTCGTCTGTAACCAACCTAATCAATTGTTGAATTCGCTCTACTGTTGATGACAATGGACTTTCTAGCATCTCCCTCACGCTGCACTGGCAGTTCTTTAACGCGAATGCATTTCCAAAATAACCTTTCGGTAATGGCGGGTCGAATTTAGACCGAGATTCAACAGGAAAGAGTAGCCTTACTTGTTGATCAGGATGAAGTCTTAATGATTTAGTTCTTGCCCTCCAAATGAAAGAAGAAAGTACTTCGAAAGTGGTACACTTTTTTAGAACCCCATCTTCCATGGCTTTGTTTTTTAGTCTTTCTAGCTTGCGGGGGTGAAAAACGAAGGATTTATTAAGGAGCTTTTCTTCCTTCCAAATAGCATTTGTGTTTGATATGTCTGTGATTTCCTCGAGTATATGGTTGAACTGTGTCTTAAGTGGGGTTCGTGCTTTGAGTAAGGTTCGATCTAGGAACGGTGGTTTCGTTAATGGCATTCCTCTCGTAACTTGACCCCATGAAATCACAAACTCCATCGAACCAATTCCATCTGCAACTGCGTGATTCGTGCTTAGTCCAAGAATAAATCCTCCGCACTTGAATTTGGTCACCTTCATACAGAAAAGACTAGGAAGTTAAGAAGAAAGAAAAAAACTCTGAATAATATATAACGCACTCAATTAAAGACAAGTTCAGGAATTAATTTCGTAAAGGCATGTATATTATAAACCTGAACTACAAGGAGAGGGGGATTTTCATGTATGTTTACTGGACCAGGATTGCCATAAACAAGTTTCTTAAAAGTAGCAGGATTGGGTTGCGTCAGGTCACCGATCTCTTCCAACGTACAGTCGGCCTCAGCCTCAATAAAAAGAGCACCTTCGCCTGTGCAATCTATTGCAAGCTTATTTTCTCATTCAACATAAGACGTCCAGCAAAGGATAATAGTGAACAAGAACTTTGGCTAAGCCATCTTTCAAGGCTTGAGCTGCATCTAATATTTTTTCATCAAATGTTTTCTAAAACAATTAAAAGTTTGAATCATGTCAGCTCCTGTCAATGTTTGACAAAAGTATATACCCTTTGGTGTCTCCTCTGCTGGAGTAACCAGAGTTGGTTCTCCTATAATCTTGACATCAATATTCACAATATGTATATTTCATCGTCAAAACTTTCCACATAAACTTTTGGACAGCTAGAGTCGAGATTCTCCCCATTAGGAACAAAAACAATCGATGTTGATTTCGGAAAGATATTCACCAAATGAAAGCTCAATGAATATTTAGCTAGAATTTACAAAAAGCGAAATGGAACTTAATTAAGAATTAGAGCAAACAACTTTATTTATTTGATTTTTTCTGACTATTTATATGAATCCTGAATAAGACCGAGAGTGCATTCAACCACACGCATTAAACTCAGTTGGTCCTGAATGATATCGATCGTTATCTAATACTCATCTTACTTTCATTAATATGGCTAGGTTACATCACATACATATGTGGATGAACCCTAAAAGCAGAAGCACATCTGATTCAAGATAGGGTGGGGTGGCAACCTCAGAAACCTTACAGAGCTTATAAGGACAGAACAGGGCAGTGAACCAAGAAAAGAAAGAAATTGAGGAAACTCTAAGGTCGTGGGTTTCTATCCACCACAACTTTCACGTACTACGATTCTATGAACTTAAGAATAAGATCTCGCATCTAAATTTGATTAGACAGACAGACACTCAGTCACATCACGGACAGACAGTCACATCGCATATGAATGAACCCAATTGTAGCTTTCCCTGCGTGAAAGCAGAAAATTGGACTCTGCGAAATATAATAAGTCAAAACACACATTCAATGCTTCCATTTACCCACAGTTTCTTGTTGAATATTGTGTGTACTTATTGGCAAGTCTGAAGTCTCCCACAGACATTTAGCTCATGATTCATCGACTACTGAAAACGATTATTGAATGATTTAATCACGAAGATTTTTTAAGTATAATGGCGGAGAAAACCAGTTGTAGAGTGCGTGGTCTCCATCATCTACTTACGTAGAATTGACGAAAAACTAGATATAGAATCAAGTAAAAGAATTTAAGTCTAGGGTTAGTTCCATAAAGATTATTATTGGTATTATGAAGATGGGACATTGCCATTGCCACTGCAAGCTGGGTCCAGGGTCTAACATTATGAAGATTGGACGGTGTCATGCCCTCTCTAAGATGGATGGTTGGAGACGACGTAGGGGCTAGTGTTAGAGCATCTCCAATGAGAAGTTGATGTTCGTCTTATGTGCAAGTCCTTTTACACGGGTGTGAGATCAAAATCTCCTTAAATTAAGGAGGTAAAATAAAAAAACATCTCCAACCATATATTTATGTATGTTGGTTAGGTACTTTTTAAACCCTTGATTTTAAAGTTAAATATATTGGTAACCGTAGATATTGCTGACTAGGCTTTTAACATCCTTAGAAAGAACCTCTAAAACTAGAGGATGAGTTAGAGGATGTCCGTGTAACTAACTTACACATTAACTTTACATTAAATCCCCACATTCACGTTGTAGAAGAATTTTTGTTAAAAATTCGATAAATCCTATGTGGCCTAGTTAATAGGAAATTAAGGATGTCCCATTGGAGATGCTCTTAATTAGGAGGCTCAAATGACAATGCAAAAGCTGAGGAATGCTTAAGGGACTTTAAAGTAATAACTTCCTGAACTTTGTCTTGCTCCTTTCAAACCATTATATCTTTAATAATTATACGTAAATGGCTTAAACAATTACCTATTGATTTTCTTTAAGTAGGCCTTTAATTAAGTAAGGACCTAAGATCAAAAAGGATAATTTATTAGGATTAAGGTGAATAAGGAATCAAAATATGGCTCTGCAAATCGGTCGTTCGACTCGGTTATCTCTAAAAATTTCTTGAGCAAATTCCGATCATACTTCGAGTTTCATTTCTATTCAGTCTGTGCTCTTACTAATTTAAGCATTTGGTGTCTTTGTTTTTGTGTTTTTGATTATATATTCTGTGATTCTGTGTGATTTCGTTTCTGCTGTTCTTGGTGTCTCTAAGCTTTTGTACGTCTCCAAGATAGTTTTCTTTTCTCGCTAAGGTCAGAGTTTCATAGTGTTAAGTTCTCTAATTTTCCTTATTTTCTCTTCCCGTCTGGGTTTGCATAGAGTTTTCATATTTTTCTTCTTCCCGTCTGGGTTTTTTCTCTTAGTCTCTCTTCCTCTGCCTCTCTTCTCCCTCGCTCTTCTCTGGTTTTCCCTTTCTTGTTTTTCTCCTGCTCCTGTTTCCCCCTGAGTGGGTTTTTTAAAACCGATTCGCTCCTTTTTCTTTCTTCTTAGAATGGTCAACTAAGCATAGTTTTTCCTGGCTAGTCTGTCTCCCCGCCCCTATCTTGTACGGCTTTTGGTTACGGCAATGCATTAACTCTTTGTATGAGCTTTTATTTCTGAAGGTACATCTCCCTCTTTGACTCTCCCCCACCCGCTTCCCCAACCAATTTCCTGGGCGTGTCCCCTTCTTCAATTCCAAACCCGTAAATGATGAGTTCTACCTCAGCTATATTCAACACCAAAACTCAGTCTTCGGCCCCCTGACAATGTCAAGCCCCTACTGTGATGTGGACGATACACAAAGAAGTAAAGAAGCCAACTACATCTCGAATTTCCCTCACCATCCTATACACTATTTGGTGTCAGGCTTATCAATAGAATTGAAGAATTATCAGAGAATTTCACTATTTTTTCTCACTGCCTTCTGTTTACCGTGTTTAGTGGGTGGTATTCTCGAATTCTGGTTGAGAAAAAGACTACTCATACTGATAGTCATGGTTTGGTACACAAGAGCCATTGAATCTTGTCTGAAATCCTTTTTGAATAACCTGTGCAGCTCAAGTCCCTTTCAACCTGCAATGGAAAAACCTAAACTCTCTGTCGACCAAGTTATGGCAGAGAAAATGCAATCCAAACTCTCATTACAAACCCCTAGTCATCACCTCAGATGATCGAAAGCTAAGCAAAGAAAAGTGGGAAGAATTCTCATGCTAATATGAAAGATTTATGCCAAAAAAATTCTTCCGATAAGTAATCAAAAAAGAACCCAAAAGCTATCGCGTACCTGAACTATGAACCGTGATACTCTCATCATAGAGACCCTCGGAAGAAAATCGTGTCATCCTGAGTTTCAAGTCTCAAAATGATGCTAAAAGAGCAAAGGAGTCTTCACCACCAAGTTCAGAAGTTTCTTCCCTACTCAAGCCGTACTCAACCAAACATTGATCCCGTCGTCTTGTGGATATGTCAAAGGAAGCCCGCGGGTCTGCATCCTCAATCTGCCACCGGATAAATGGTATGATAAAATACTTCTGCTAATCGCTGAGAGACTACAAGGAGTTGTCATTGATATCCAATACCCAAGGGACACCAACTTTGCACAAGAACCCAAGAGTGAAACTAGTGTTAAGTGTGAATCAACCCTTTATTGCAGATCTCCCTCTCGACCTGCAAGAAGATGGCAAACTCACTGTCAAGTTCTTTTATGTTGGTCTACCCCACATATGTGCAGTCTGCAGGATTATCAACCACCCGGCAATCCCGTGTTATGTGGAGGATAATGGAAAGCGCCTCAATAAATTTCAACATCATCGTCCTCACCTCCTCAATCGAGAGATGTACCATATCATACACTCCTATTTTGACTCAAAACAGGTCCCCGACAACAACCGGTGATCCCAAGAAACAGTTGATCAAGATTCTCCACCATCTATCACAAATGCAACTCTTATGCACCTGATCTTCCCAACAATCACAAAGACAAAGAGACATGAATACCAATACCTGTCTGTACAATACCAACAATCTAAAAAGATCTGTAAGCCCTACCCGGCTCGAATGGTCCTCGAACCAAACATAACACCTTTCCACTAACCAACCAAATCACCCATCAACAGACCTCATTCTCCTTCAAAACCCAATCCCCTGCATCAAAAAAAACCTACCCCACTGATGGTTTTGCTTTCTCCAACAATTTTGTCATAGAAGATTTCCCACTACCGAAATCAATCATCAGAGATGGTCCTGCTCAATCACAAAATTTCACCTTCATCCCAACCCCCACCCTGCCCAAAAAGTTCTTCGATGATCCACTCAAGAACTACAAACCCAAGAAAACATGCTCACCACCACCCAAATTCGAAAAGTCTGAAATCCATAATCAAAAACCAAAGATACTGACTGGAAAAGCTTTGGAAACCCTGAACAATCTCATAATAGTCCCTCCGCGACTAACCCCATCTCCCCCAACTTTCATGAGCACAAACAATATCTTTGCTGCTGGTGGATCGTCGAAAGGAACTACCAAGAAAAAGAAAACCATCAGTCCTACCCCTGAGGAAATCTCTTCTGGTAAAAATACCCCTCCTGGATATGTAGTCACTGGAGATGAGAAATTAATGCAACAATATGAAAATGGTCTTTTGGAAATTGGGTCTACCAATATGGAGGATCTACTCTCCAAGCGGAAGAAGAAGAGGCAGAGGCACTACCAATTCTCGGTGAAGGAGATAAGGGTGTAGCAACAGACCC
This sequence comes from Papaver armeniacum, assembly GCA_023531295.1. Lineage (NCBI taxonomy): Eukaryota > Viridiplantae > Streptophyta > Magnoliopsida > Ranunculales > Papaveraceae > Papaver > Papaver armeniacum. Next base: position 22,482 of record JAJJWW010016441.1, on the reverse strand, counting down.
GCATAATCACCATGAGAAAGCGGAAATACTGATCACACAGAGCTAGATATTTGGTGGTCAAAAACTCAGCGGCAGACAAAGGAAAATACAAGGAAAAGATGCAGGAGGAGATAAAAAAATTGCATTGTAAAGAAGACACAAGGAAGTACTGCAATTAGGATTGATAGCACAAACAATCTCCTAAGGAAAGATGGAGCTGAACCTACCAATGAACACCCTTCCCCATACCGTCTACCACATCAAATGATGATAACCCCACCAATACCCCAGAAAAACCACCCCTCACTAGCTAGAGAGTCTCAAAGAGTCACCGAGGAAGGTGTACATTTACAGGAAAAGCTTATCCCTTGCCAACACTATCTATGAATTGCAACAAGAAGCCAAAAGTCGTGACAAAGGGGAGCAACAGAAGAACAAAAGCGGCACAAATGTGTAAAAAATCTCTCAAAGATACCGCCGAATACTCGACTCCCCATATACACCTCAATTTTTTCAATAAAATTTTGTTATAGAAAAGAATTTCTCCATCTGATCGGTCGAGAACTAGTCATAGTTAGGATTTTATTGAACAATCAAAAGCAACCTCTGCATACCTTGTGTATTGGTTATTTCTTTGGCAACCTCCTGGAATCGAACCAAGCCACTCACCCGGAAGATAATTCACCCTGAGCTCCCCAGTCACCGAAGATACATATAAAACCTCCATTCACCTACTCGAAAATTTTCCCACAAACCATAACTCCTCGGACTACCTAAATCACCACCATGTTCATCCACCTCGCTAAAGAAAATCCTCCAAAAACCAAACACCCCCCGTTTATATAAACCCCCACAACCCATCCCCATGGCTCTCAACATCTTAGCCTGAACCCTGGTCCTGGGCAAAAACCAAAGAACCCAAAATCATCTCAAACAACTTAAATGAACACACCCCCGATATATTATTCCTCCAAGAAACCAAAAATAAGCAAACCATTCATAAAATCCTTCCCTCCTCCAAGTGAAATACCAAAATATGGAGATTGTTAACCCCACTGGAGTTATAAGAACCGCAGGAGGATTAGCTCTAGCCTGGTCTAGCAAAGTATCCCTCTCAGTTGTGAATAGCACGGATAGCCAATTGGATGTAATAGTCACATGTCAAGTTAGCGGAAATGTCTGGATGCTATCCGGAACCTATGGGTGCCCCTATCGCTTAAGAAAACACAATAGTTGGGAGTATTTCAAAAAATTGGCTAGTAATGTAGAAGTACCTTGGCTAGTTCTAGGAGACTTAAACTTTACTCTAACAGCTGAAGAAAAAAGGGGAGGAGTAGGGGCGGATCAAACTGAGAGTCTATTTTTCAATAATCTAATAAATGAAGCAGACCTTATGGATCTAGGTTTTGTAGGATACCCTTTTACCTGGTCTAACAAGAGAGCAAACAAGGAATTTGTGGAAGACAGACTAGACAGAGCCCTAGCTAACCCAAGATGGTTGAATCTCTACCCAAGAGCGCTAGTGTACCACCTAACTCCGTTAGGATCGGACCATAGCCCAATTTTGATTAGAACTACACCATGCTGGAAAGATGGAGCAAAACCTTTCAAATTCTTTTTTTTGGGTCTATATGGAAGAACCATCCTGTTTCCAAGTTATAGAGGAAGCTTGGGACATAAACCCGTGAGGCTCGATAGCCTTTTCAAGTCATGTCGAAGCTCAAAAATGTGAAACAAAAAAATAAAAATATGGAATAGAGAATGCTTTGGAAATATCCAACATAACATCAAAAAGCTCAACCAAAATCTTACCCATGCTAAAAGTAATCTCAATCTCCAAGACAATAACCCAAGAGTAGTGAATATCCAACAAGACCTGGAAAAGTGGTACAACTATGAAGAAAGTTTTTGAAAACCAAAGCCACAATAATAACCTCAATCTAGGTGATCGAATCGGTATTTCCATTCGACGAGCCTACTTTTCGGGCTAGAAAACTTAGAATTGAGACGATCAAGATGAGTGATGGAACTTGGTGCAATGATAGACAAGGAATAGAGGATACATTCCACAAACATTTCTCCTCCATGGCCTCAACCTCCAATCCTAACATTAGTGACCAAATTATCCAACTAATTCCAAAATGCCTAAATGACCTAGACAATGCTAAATTGATGGCTCTCCTCTCGAACTTGAAATTAAACTCATTGTTTTTGATATGCACCCAAATAAATCTCCCGGTCTCTGATGGATTCCCACTATTTTCTTCCAAAAGAATTGTCCCGCAAAGACGAAGTTGTAAAAATGGTTCAAGACTTTTTTACAACAAAACACATCCTCAAGGAATTCAACTCCACCTTCATCACCCTCATCCCCAAGATAGAATCACCCACAACCCCGATGGACTTCCGCCCAATATCCCTATGCAACACTATCTATAAAATTATCTCAAAACTGTTGGCAGGAAGAATTAAGCCTTTCCTTGATAAGCTTATCTCCCCCTACCAATCGGCTTTTGTCCCTGGGCGACAAATATCGGACAACATCATTATAGCCCATGAAATAATCCATACGATGAGATCTCAAAAGAAGAAAGGGTACATGGGCCTTAAAATAGATATGTCAAAAAGCTTTCATCCCTAATCAAAATTATGGAGCAAATGGGATTTTGCAAAAAGCCGGGATCGACCTCATCCTTCAATGTATAGGTACCTCCACAAGTGCGATCCTTGTAAATGGGTCCCCAACAGCTTTTTAAGCCAACTCGAGGTCTTAGACAAGGAGACCCACTCTCCCCTATCTCTGCTCATTATTTGTATGGAAGCCCTTTCTAGGGTTTCGCAAGAAGCGGAAAACCAAAAGTTAATTAGTGGAGTAAAATTCGGCCTGCCTCGCTCCCGCCATCTCCCATCTTCTTTATGGATGATTGCCTTATTTTCGCTAAATAGGGAAGAAAGAGTGCAAAAACCTTGCCCATATCCTAGACGTTTTTAGATTGGGTCGGGCCAACAAATCAACTACGATAAACTGGGCCTTTTCAAGAAATCCCTGGTTTCCAATGGAGAAATTAGAGAAATTTTAGATATCCTCAAAGTCGAAGAATAAACCGGATGACAAATACTTAGAGTTCCGCCTCTTCACACACCAATCCAAGATTAAATGCTTCATACCTATCTTAGAAAAAAATTAAAGGCACGTCTCAAAGGGTTGGAGTAGCAAACTCCTCTCCCCCGCGGGTAGGAGAGTCTGTATCAAACATGTGGCTGATACCATGGCATCATACCAAATGTCTTGTTTTGTAATACCAAAGGAGATAACCAAGAAAATGGATACCTTAAATAGAACTTTCAGTGGGGACACTCAATGGGCAAAGAATAGGGGTTGGTGCCCCAAAGCTTGGGACTCGATTTGCACCCCTATCGAAAATGGGGGATTAGGGCTCAAGCAATCCGAACAATTCAACCTAGCTATGATTACCAAAACACTCTGAGAATGATCCACAACCTGCATCTCCCCGCGAGAGTTCTAAAAGCTAAATATTTTAGGAACAGTACTCTTCTACAGCTGGGTAAAAGGAAACAAAATAGCTCTTGGTTTTGGAAAGGCCTATGGAAAGGTGTTCAACTCATTAAAGAAGAAGCTATTTGGAAAATAGGAGATGGAAAGGATATACACCTGTGGAATGATAATTGGATCCCTCTAACTCATCCCAATCCCATATCCAGAAATGAAATTAAACCAACCATAACAAACACCCTGACAAAGGTTAGTGATATCTTGTCCACAGATGCCAAAATTGGAATGAGAATTTCCTAAATCAAGTCCTTCCCGAAATGTCGTTCGTAACATCCTTGAATTGATCCGAGCCAATGTAATAACACCAAAGACATCCTATACCGCCGCACTCACAAAAGGAACATTGACGGTAAAATCGCCGTATGAGCATCTAATAAGAGACAAAGCCATTCTAAATGGCCACCCACCTCTCCCCCAGCCAAACCCAATTTGGAAGAAAATCTGGTCTCTTGATGTCCTCCCTCGTATCCGTGTCTTTGTCTGGAAATGCTATAGTGGCATCCTGCCAGTAAGCAGTAAAATAGGAAGATGGGTGACTACGATAGACCAAACCTCACTGTGTGTGGCTTTTCATCTGAAACGGATGATCATACTCTTATTAGATGTCCGTTTAGTCGCGCTGTCTGGTTTGGAATACAATGTCGAGTAGATCCAAATACTGCCAATGTACAAGATTGGATTGAATCTTGGATTACAAACACTCAACCCAGTCCGTTAGTAGGATTTCAATGGAACCAGTTGTACGCTCTTACAGCATGGTATATCTGGAAATCTAGGTGCTTAAAATGCTTCCAACAACAACAACAAACTCCCGCGGTTACCATTCGCCTTATAGAAAACCATTGCTGGACGATAACCAAATCCAATGAATCGTCTTTCAACAACCCCAACCCCGGCCCACCAACACCAACTACAAACCATGATAAAGGTTCCCAAATTAACAATGAAGTGCTACTTTCTTGGCATGTCCGCCCTCACACATTATTGTGATTAATGTTTTGACAGATGAATGCGGAACAACCAAAGGAAGATGGGCCATGCTCCCACAAAGGAGCTCACCGCAACATGGTGCGGCTTTGGGAGTCATCGAGGCAATGAAGTGGTATCAACACAACAAATTGGATATGTAATATTGAAATGAAGGACAGGAAGCTGATGAAGACCATGAAGACAAAACGGAGCCTCCTCAACAACCTACTCATGTAGCTCTGTTTGAAAACAATGTGGAACTCTTTTCTTATTTCCGTAAACTAAATTGTAATCCCCTAAGGCAAGATTGGGAGTCCACTATCCAATCTATGGCCAAAGATTACGCCTCATCCTCTGGAGATGGTGGTGACTATTTCCCTATGTTTAATTGTAATGTGTATGTAACAAACAATGCTTCTCAGTCTACCCTGAGGAGCTAGTTTTCTTTCTAATCTATGACTAGTTTCAAGAAAAAAAAAATAAAAAAATAAGTAAGGACCTAGGAATGTGTTCCGAAAGAACTAAAACCAGGTTTTGAACAATACACCATTATAATCAGTAAACTTCACCAATATCAGTTGATGATAAATTGAAGAAAGATATTATTGCAGAGAGAATTGTTACAAGACTTGTCTGACTCGAGACAAAGTTTTTATACCCAAAACTAAAACAATAAAACAGATTTAATCGTCGCCCGTAATCGACAGTATACTGTGGATTAAAGTCAATACAGTTTGACTATATTTTTAATACAGATTGACTACACTTATTAGCCCCCCTCAACCTAATAGTAGAGAAACACTAAGCAGGTTGGACAGATAAAAGAAACAACAAAGAAAACTCAACTCACAAAGAGGAGTAACATAGCCATACATTCAAACACTATAAACACATAAGAAGTACTTGAAAAGCTAGCAGAAACATGAAGTGATGTACAAAACACATTCAAAGAGCCGTGGAAGAAGTACTTGAAAGACTAGTAGAAGCTGAAGAAGTATCTGAAGTACCATCTGAAGAAGAAATACCTAGCAACTGATGAAGAAGTGAAGTAAACACAGGAGCACAAAGTCCCTTTGTGAACAAATCTGCTAACTGATTTTCAGAAGATATATGTTTTACTACCAGAAATACTTGCTCAATTAGCTCCCTCACAACATGGTAATGAATTTTTATATGCTTGGCCCTGGAATGAGACACAGGATTTGTAGATAAGTTAATTGCACCGTTGTTATCACAAAACAGAGTAATTGGCTGCTTAAGAGAAATGTACAACTCAGAAAATAAAGATGCAAGCCATTCTAATTCTGAAGTTGCAACTGATAAACATTTATACTTAGCCTCTGCAGTAGACCTTGACACAGTGGGCTGCTTTTTGCTTGACCAAGAAATTAAAGAATTCCCCATAAAGATTGCATACCCACCAGTAGACCTAGTCAGCCTTCAGGACAACTACCCCAATCTCGAATCGGTGTAAAGCGGCTATGCAGGCAATATCTCATTTTCTTAGTGTTATACCATAACCAATTGTGCCTTTTAAATATCTGAGAATTCTCTTGACTAATAGCAGATGAATATCAGTAGGTGAATGCATGTATTGACTGACATAATTAACAGCAAAACATATGTCAGGCCTAGTCAAATACAAATACTGCGACATTCCCACAATTGTCCTATACTCAGTAGTATTTGGTAATAAAACTCCTTCTTTCATAGAAACTCTTGGTCCTTTAGCAACTGGTGTGCTACAAGGATTACACTCTTACATATTAGACTTAGTAAGAAATTCCATTGTATACTTCTTTTGAGTTAACAAAAGAGCATCTGCTGATCTAACTGCTTCTAAGCCTAAGAAATAATGTAAATCACCCAACTCCTTCATGGAAAAATTATTACTCAATTATTTGACTAGATTAGTGAGTAAAACTTCTGATTTCACAGTTAAAATAATGTCATCAACATAAAGTAATAAAACCATCATATTTGCACCAGAAGTATAGACAAGCATAGAAAAATCAGATACAGCTCTCACAAAACCATAAGTAACCAAAGAATTACTGACTTTTGAAACCAAGCCCTTGGAGCTTGCATCAAACCATATAAACTTTTCTTCAAATGGCAGACTTTATGTGGAAAATCAGGATCAACAAACCCTGGAGGTTGCTGCATATAGACATCTTCAGTTAAGTCTCCATGTAAAAAAGCATTGGATACATCCAATTGCTTTATAGACCAACCTCTAGTAATGGCTAAAGTAAGAACTACTCTAACTGTTGTGGATTTGACTACTGGACTGAAGGTTTCACCATAGTCAATTCCATCTTGTTGATTGTAACCAAGGGCCACTAGTCTAGATTTAAATCTATCTATTTTCCCATCTGATCTGTACTTAATTCTATAAACCCATTTGCAGCCTAAAATGTTAATATGTGGTTCAGGATCAACCAAACTCCATGTGTCATTATTCTTCAAGGCTGTATTTTCTTCTTTCATAGACATTTGCCACTGAGGAATTTTAATAGCTGACTTGAAACTCTTTGGCTCACTAGGAGTATCCAATAAATAAGTAAATGCAGATCGAATCGGATGTTTCACAACATAATGCATGACATGATCAGAAATGCTTAGTTTTGAAATACCTAATTTGAGACCTTTGTAATAATGGATTTTAGCAGGTGCACAGATTCAGAAGAGGACAAAGGTAGAGGCATAATATCAATTAAATGAAGTAGAGAGCAAGAAATAAATGAAAAAAATAGATGAAGAAGAGAAATAAAAAATCAGATTCGAAATGCTACATGTCTTGAGATGTAAGTTCTTTTAGTAAGAGGGTTATAACATTTTGTACCCTTTGTGTAAAGAACTATAGCCAATGAAAATACATTTTACTGACTTGGGAGAAAGTTTGTCAAGTCGAGAATTTCCCAAAAAGGCACAACCAATTTTTTTTAAGAAAGAGTAATCTGGAACTGCATTTTAAAGAACTTCAAAAGGAGATTTGTTGTTAAGAATTGGAGTAGGAGTTCTATTAATAAGATAAGTAGCAGTTAAAAAAGCATCATACCAAAATTCTTTTGGACAAGAAGCATTAAAAAGAAGTGTGTTTGCCATTTCAGTAATGTGTCTGTGCTTTCTTTTAACAAGACCATTTTGTTCTAGGGTTTTTGGACAAGATATTTTGATGTGAATACCACAAGAATTTAAAAAAGCTTTAAAAACACCCTGTACTAATTCACTAGCACCATCAGTTTGAAAATAAATAATTTTGGTATGAAATAAATTTTCAAATCAAATTTTTAAAATGCTTTAAAAATGTAAAGCAGTGCAAAGCATTAGTTTTAAGTTGCATTGGATAAATCCAATGAAATCTACTAAAATCATCCACAAATAGAATATAATATCTATGTCCTGCTAATGAGGTAACAGAGTAGACCCCACTCATCACAATGAATAAGTTCAAGTGGATAAGAAGCATGTGAAGAAGAGAGTTGAAAAGGTAACCTTTTGCTTTTAGCAAGTTGACAAGGATTACACAAAGATTTTGAAATAGAAGATGAAAGATTTATATTGATATGATTATGAAGTTGTTGTAAAATTTTAGCAGATGGATGACCTAGTCTATCATGCCATATGTTTGAAGAAGCAATAACAGATGAAAAAGCAGAATGCAAAATAGCAGAAGAAATGGGATATAAATTGTTAAGCATTTTTTCCTGAGCTAGTAATGCATTTGTCATTAAACATCTAATCTCAAAGCCATATGGATCAAAAGTAATAGAACAAACATTATATCTTGTAAAGCTAGCAACAGACAACAGATTATGTTTCATGGATGGAACATGTAAGACATCATCGTTTGAAGCTTGTAGTTGGTGTATGAATTGTGCTACAACCAGTAAGAGAAATGGATAGAGTCTTACCATTGCCAAGTTGAACACTGTCCTTTCCTTTATACTCGTAAGTATTATGAATTAAATTTCTGTCACCAGACATGTGAGTTGTTGCTCCACTTATCCGAAATCCCAAACTTGTTAGATGAAGAAGGATCATCATTTGTCACGCCTTGCAAAAGCATGTTGAGAATTCCCATAATTATGCAAAGGCACTGTGGAATGATTTCCTTGATTCTCAGTAGTTTCATAATGATCTTGAGTAGGAGTGTTAGAAGTACCAGCTGGTGGATGATACCTAAAAAAAACATCTGGTAGCTAAATTAATGTCCCTTCTTCTTGCATATCTGACATAACATTTGATTATAATCCATCCTTTTTTTGCTATTAGAAGTAGATCCATGTTGAGAAGAATTAACACTATTTGAACTCACCCATTTTGATAAGAATCGTTCTTAAAATTTCCTCCAGTCTTCTTATTATTAGTATAAGAACTTGACCCATTTTTACCAAAAAAAGCAGTAGTAGTTTGATCATGAAATACATTAGTAGTACTTTGTTGTCTATCAGCCAAGAATTGTTCATGAGATAGCAATTTAGCTTTGATTTCACTAAAGTATAAGGCTTCTCCCTATTTTTAGATGAGATGACAAAGATATCATAGTCACTACCTACACCATTCATAACAAACATCATAAGATCTTCATCATTGACCTTTTCCCCAATTGCTGCTAAAGAATCAGATATTGATTTAATTCTCTGAAGATAAGTAACTATTGACTGATTCCCCTTTTTAATTCCATGTAACTGGGTTCTTAGCATGTTCTTTCTTGCGAGATATTGTGTTTTAAAACTGGTTTCAAGATAATCCAATATAGCTTTTGCAGTAGTGACACCAAGAACATCTCCACTAACAGTAGGAGTAAAAGTTGCTTTAAGACAAGTTGAAACAAACCTATCTAAGCGTCTCTAAGTGACCCATTCTGGATTTGCTGTTTCTACACCATCAACTGTAAGATTTCTTGGTGTTTCAATTACTTCACCACTAACATAGCCATACAAATCAGTGGAAAATAAAAATCCTTCAAATTGATCTCGCTAGAGGAGATAATTAGTACCATCAAGTTTCATAGAGACAAAATTAGTTATATTTGTGAAAGGTAAAGAAGTACCATTGACAAAATGAAGCCATTGTAATGTTGGAGTTCAAAACTTTCAAGACCAGATTGAAGATTGATGTTGAGATTGCTCTTTTGTTGTTATTGTTTTTGATGTTATTACTTTGACGATTCTTGCTAGACGATTGAATTGAATTTTGAAATTGATTTCCAGATCTTAACGTTACCATACAAAACTCAAAAAACCCTAAGAAATTGTTGGGAGAAATCTGTTTTAAGAAGTATTACCCAAAATTGAATATGAAAGCTGAGAGTTAGTTATGAAAATTATTGGGCTTTGAGGATTGATATGAGTAGGATCTAAACCCTAACTGATACCATGAGAAATCTAAGAATTGATATTAAAGATTGACAAAATCAGTAAACTTTGATGATGAATTGAAGAAAGATATTATTGCAGAGATAATTGTTACAAGACCTGTCTGACTCAAACAAAGATTTTATACCCAAAACTAAAACACTAAAACAAATTAACCGTTTCGCTTATGCGAATCGACAAGATACGGACTAAAGTCAATACAGTTTGACTATATTTTTAATACAGTTTGACTATATTTTTAATCTGATTGACTACACTTATTAGCCCCCCTCAACCGATAAGTAGAGAAACACTAGCGGGTTGGATGATAAAGAAACAACAAAGAAAACTCAACTCATAAAGAGGAGCAACATAGCCATACATTCAAACACTATAAACACATAAGAAGTACTTGAAAAGCTAAGCGAAAACATGAAGTGATGTACAAAACACATTCAAAGAAATGTGGAAGAAGTACTTGAAAGACTAGTAGAAGTCAAGAAGTATCTGAAGTACCATCTGAAGTAGAAATACCCAGCAACTGATGAAGAAGTGAAGTAAACACAGGAGCACAAAGTCCCTTTGTGAACAAATCTGCTATTGATTTTCAGAAGATATATGCTTTACTACCAGAAATCCTTGCTCAATTAGCTCCTCACAACATGGTAATGAATTTTTATATGCTTGGTCCAGAATGAGGATTTGCAGATAAGTAAATTGCACCGGTGTTATCACAAAACAAACAGTAATTGGTCGCTTAAGAGAAATGTACAACTCGGAAAATAAAGATGCAAGCCATTCTAATTACGAAGTTTTTAACTAATAAACATTTATACTCAGCCTATGCAGTAGACCTTAACACAGTGGGCTGTTTTTTTCTTGACCAAGAAATTAAAGAATTTCCCATAAAGATTGCATACCCATAACTAGACCTAGTTGTCTCAGGACAACTACCCCAATCCGAATCGGTGTAAGCGATTAAGGTGCAATATCTCCTTTTCTTAGTGTTATACCATAACCAATTGTGCCTTTTAAATACCTAAGAATTCTCTTGACTAATAGCAGATGAATATCAGTAGGTGAATGCATGTATTGAATGACATAATTAACATAAAAACATATGTCAGGCCTAGTTAAACACAAATACTACAACATTCCCACAATTTTTCTATACTCAGTAGCATTTGGTAATAAAAATCCTTCTTTCACAGAAACTCTTGGTCCTTTAGCAACTGGTGTGCTACAAGGATTACACTCCAACATATTAGACTTAGTAAGAAATTCCATTGTATACTTCTTTTAAGTTAACAAAAGAGCATCTGCCGATCTAACTACTTCTAAGCCTAAGAAATAATGTAAATCACCCAACTCCTTCATGGCAAAATTATTAATCAAATATTTGACTAGATTAGTGAGTAAAACTTCTGAATTCCCAGTTAAAATAATGTTATCAACATAAAGTAATAAAACCATCATATTTGCAACGGAAGTATAGACAAACATAGAAAAATCAGATACAGCTCTCACAAAACCATAAGTAACCAAAAAATTACTGAATTTTTGAAACCAAGCCCTTGGAGCTTGCTTCAAACCATATAAACTTTTCTTCAAATGACAGACTTTATGTGGAAAATCAGGATCAACAAACCTTGGAGGTTGCTGCATATAGACATCTTCAGTTAAGTCTCCATGTAAAAAAGCATTGGATACATCCAATTGCTTTATAGACCAACCTCAAGTAATGTATAAAGTAAGAACTACTCTAACTGTTGTGGATTTGATTACTGGACTGAAGGTTTCACCATAGTCAATTCTATCTTGTTGATTGTAACCAATGGCCACTAGTCTAGATTTAAATCTATCTATTTTCTCATTTGATCTGTACTTAATTCTATAAACCCATTTGCAGCCTAAAATGTTCATATGTGGTTCAGGATCAACCAAACTCCATGTGTCATTATTCTTCAAGGCTGTATTTTCTTCTTTCATAGACATTTGCCACTGAGGAATTTTAATAGTTGACTTGAAACTCTTTGGCTCACTAGGAGTATCCAATAAAGAAGTAAATGAAGACTGAACTAGATGTTTCACAACATAATGCATGACATGATCAGGGAAATGCTTAGGTTTTGAAATACCTTTTTGAGACCTTGTAATAATGGATTTAGCGGTGCAAGATTCGAAGAGGACAAAGGTAGAGGCATAATATCAATTAAATCAGAAGTAGGAGCAGAAGAAATAGATGAAGAAGAGAAATAAAAATCAGATTCAGAAAATTCTACATGTCTTGAGATGTAAGTTCTTTTAGTAAGAGGGTTATAACATTTGTACCCTTTGTGTAAAGAACTATAGCCAATGAAAATACATTTTACCGACTTGGGAGACAAGTTTTCAAGTCGATAATTGCCCAAAAAGGGATAGCACACACAACCAATTTTTTTAATAAAGAGTAACTGGAACCGCATTATAAAGAACTTCAAAATGAGATTTGTTGTTAAGAATTGGAGTAGGAGTTCTATTAATAAGATAAGTAGTAAGTTAAAAAAGCATCTTACCAAAATTATTTTGGACAAGAAGCATTAAAAATAAGTGTGTTTCCCATTTCATAATGTGTCCTGCTTTCTTTCAACAAGACCGTTTTTTCTCTGGGTTTTTGGACAAGATATTCTCATGGAATACCACAAGAATTTAAAAAAGCTTTAAAAACACCCTGTACTATGTGAAGATAAAGATAATCCAAGATTATAATAATCAAAACCCAAAAAGATGTTAAAGACATTGGGATCAATTTGAGTATGAAAACAAAATCATGGTATCGTTATCCTGATTGTATAATGGAAAAGAAAGAAGAAGATGATACCAAGGTTTCTTTCTCAGAAATCCTAGATTTTATATATTCAACGATTTGAGAAAGATATCCACCCGATGGACACTAATTACAAAACTTGGAGAACTGTATTCCAAGTGAAGCTTGATGTAGTACATCTTTTTACGTATCAACTATGACAGTTGACTCCTGAAGCATGTATCAACTGTGATAGTTGATCCCTCGTACTTGTATCGACTATAACAGTTGATCCCTTCCATCTGTTTCAGTTTACTTACCTTGCAAGTATTCGCTTTCCTAGTTTGATTAGCTTTCCTTTTATTTTCTGTTTAGTCGGTTCTTGAGAACCTATTTAAAGACTATGCCTTCTTGTTTTAGAGACATCTTGTTATCAATATTATTATCAAGTTATTATCAAGTTTGATTATCAATCTTTATACCTTAGAATCTAGATCCTAGAATCGATTTTAACTAAGTTCTTGACTTTAAACTTCAACTATCTTCAAAACCATAGAAACTAGTTTGCTATTTCCTTATCTATGCTACACTAGTTGGTATCGATACATCGTTTTTAGTTTTTACCTAGAAACAGATCCTTAAAAGCTTCCGCACAACTTGAAAACCCTACTTTTCTTTTCAACGGAAAACCGAGATGGAAGCTCTTTATGAAAGAACTCTCGAAGAATATCGTCACTGAGATTACAACTTCTATTACCTCTTTGGAAAACAAAATTGATACCAATGAATCAAACATCAAAACTTTTAAAGATAGTTTTGAAAAGAAGCTTGGAACTATCGAAAAAAGGTTGGTATTCCATGGAGAGTATCTAGACAAGTTATGGAAACATGCAAACCGGATGATAAAGATATGCCTAAGTTAACTGATGATGAGGAAGAAGGAAAAAGAAGACAGGAGAAAAAGAAGATGATGAAACAAAGAAAGTTAAGGTCACTTCTTTTGTTCAAAATACCTCTATTCCTAGCAATGTTTCGCATATCATCCAACATATAGAGCCACTGGAAGGTTTTCTTAACACTCCCAAAAACAAGTTAATGTGACTATCAACCTTGATGAAGATGACAAAGTAAAGGAACAAGAATTACAAAAGTGGATGGACGAAAAGAGATTAAACTCTACTATGAATTTTATGGAAATCTACCAGAATACAAATTAAAGGCTGATATACCTAATTTTCATGGTGGTTTACAAATAGAAGAATTACCGGATCGGCTTTATGAGGTCGAATCCTTTTTCAAATTCATGGAGGTCCCCGACTCTTCTAAAGTAAACACGGTCGCTTATAAATCGAAAGGCGGAGCCGCCGCTTGGTGGGAAACACTATGTGAGGATCGAGATAAGTATCACAAAACTCCTATATGTACTTGGACTCGCATGAGAACTTTATTAAGAGACAAGTTTTTACCAAAAGATTATAAGCAACAACCGTTTATCAAGCTTCTCAAAACTGTCGGCAAGGAGCTAAATCGCTTGAAGAATATGTAGCCGAAGATTCTACGGTTTTGGTTGCTCATAACCAACTAAAACAAACTGAAGAACAATTAGTTGCACGTTTTATTGATGGTTTTAAAATTTAATTCAACAAGGGATGAAACAATCAGCGTTTACGATGGTTGAAGCAATACATCAAGATCTTAAAGTTGAAAGGCTTGTGCTCAGTACTTCTCGATAAGCAACTCCACGACAAGCTCGTTAGCAACATTTTTATAGAGCTGCTGCACCATATAACTATTCTTATGGTTACCAGGGTGAAAAGGCTCAATAGCTTGTTGTTGATCCATATTCACATGGATCAACTGTCTTTTTTGATCCACAAGACAAGTGCAAACCAACCATATCAAACAACAAACTACATCCGTTCCTTCATAACCGCGCTCCTACAATGCATATATCATATGCTAAGCCACCTCGCCTCCTCCACAACGAGATTTTGTTCGCAATACTAGAGGTAATCAATTTCAAAGAATAATTTCCACCATTATCTAAACCCTCTAATCCTTATTCAAAGTTTCGAGGAGATAGATGTAACAAGTGCAACCAAACTGGCCATACTTCTAGTGATTGTCACAAGTTTCATGCTTACATTAATGAAACTCCAGAAGAAACACAAGAAGAAGAAGAATTAGGAGTCGATGAGTTTAATTATTTACAAGAACATAAGACTTATGATAAAGATTTTCTTGGAAGTAATTCGACCGCTTTAATCATCGAACCATGTCTTACTTAAAGGCATCATATTTTTAAATCTCATTGTCTCATGAGGAAAAGCTTTGCAACATGTTAATTGACAAAGTACATAAAACTATATTATCGCACAAATGGTTGAGAAGCTTGTTTACCTTCTTTATCCAAAACTCGTATTCGATTGGTTGGATAAATATCTCTTCCACTCGGAAAATCACTCATCAATGCTTAGTAAAGTTTTCTTTTCCCGGCTATTCAGATTATGCTTCAGTAGACGTTATTAACATGACCGCAGCAAGTTTATTGTTGGGAATACCATGGCGTGATGATATTCGAGATGTTCATAACTGCTATGAGAATACTTATACCTTTGTTCATGAAGGATTTACTAAAGTTTTGTGGCCATTACAATCTTCTTCTTCACTCGAGAGAACCAACGTAAGAAGATTTATCGCATTAGTAGCTATAATTGTCCAGCTCTTTGAACACTCATTCCTTGAGCTCTCATGAAGTTGCTAAACCTATGGTGGAGATTCCAGCACAAGGTACAACCTTTATTGTCTTCTTTTTAGTGACTTATTTCCTCGGAGTTACAAATATTTTACCTCCACTTAGAGATTTACAACATCAAATAAACTTCATTCCCCGGCAATATGATATTCGAGTATTCGCCATCGCTATGAGAATACTTATACCTTTGTTCATGAAGGATTTACTAAAGTTTTGTGGCCTTTACAATCTTCTTCTTCACTCGAGAACCAATGACAAGAAGACGATCGCGTAGTAAATACAATTGTCCAGCTCTTTTGAACACTCATTCCTTGAGCTCTCATGAAGTCAAGCTAAACCTATGGTGGAGATTCCAGATAAGGTACAACCTTTATTGTCTTTTTTTAGTGACTTATTTCCGATGAGTTACCAAATATTTTACCCCCACTTAGAGATTTACAACATCAAATAGGACTTCATTCCCGGCACTTCTATTCCTAATCAACCTCATTATAGGTTAAGTCCTAAAGAGCATGAGATATTACAAGGTCGCTGATGATTTGTTACAAAAAGGTTTGATAAGACTTAGCAAAAGTCCTTATGCTAGTACAAACCTTTTAGTAGACAAGAAGGATGGTGGACATCGACATGTGTATAGATCAGAGCTTTAAACAAAGTTACTATACCATATAGGTTTCCCATACCAAGTATTGAGGACATGATTGATATGCTTTCCATGCTAAAGTTTTTACAAAGCTGGATTTGCGTAGTGGGTATCATCAAATACGAATCCGTGAAGGTGATGAGTGGAAGACAACATTCAAGACAAAAGAAGGCTTATATGAATGGTTGGTAATGCCTTTTGGTTTATCTAATGCTCCTAGCACTTTTATGCTGCCTCATGAATCAAGTTTTGCAACCTTTTCTTGGAAAAAATTTGGTCATTGTTTATTTTGATGACATCTTAATATTTAGCAACAGTGAAGCAAAACATCTTACACATTTATCTCAAGTTTTTAAGGAACTTCAAGACAATGTTTTGTATGTGAACTTAAAGAAGTGAACATTCTTTTACAAACAAAGTCACTTTCTTAGGCTATGTTGTGTCAAATATCGGTATTTCTCGGATGATTCTAAAGTTAAGGCAATTGTGGAATGGTCTACTACAACATCTATACGTGAAGTAAGAAGTTTTCATGGGTTAGCTTCATTCTATAGAAGATTTGTGAGAAACTTTAGTACAATTGGTACCGGCTTGACAGACTTTTCAAGTGTGATACTTTTGAATGGACCGAAGAAGTGTATAAGAGCTTTAATCTTCTCAAGGAAAATTATGCTGTGCACCTGTTTTTTCCATGCCAAATTTTGATAAACCATTTGAGATAAACTATGATGCTTCTATTGTTGGTATAGGCATTGTATCATCTCAAGAAGGACATCCAGTTGCATACTATAGTGAAAAGAATTCAGATACAAGGAAGAAGTGGTTTACTTATGAGTTAGAATTATTTGCTCTTGTTCAAGCTCTTAAGAATTGGAATCCTTATCTTATTCACAGTGAGTTTGTTGTCAATACTGATAATCAGGCTCTTAAGTTTTTTTGAAAACTTCAAAATTCAATGTAATGCATGATAGGTTACCTACAATCAATAAGTACACATTTTCCATTAAACATCGAGTGGAAAACTTAATCAAGTTACTCGATGCTTTGAGTAAAAGAGCTCATCTTCTAATTACTCTCAAACATGAGAGTTTGGCTTTTGATTTCTTAAAAGATCTCTATAGTGAAGACAAAGAATTTTTAAACTTGAAAAGTGTGGTTCTTCAACAAAGTGTTTGATGATTATCTCATTCAAGATGGTTTTCTTTTTTAAAGGAAATCGATTATGTATACCACAATGTTCTTTACGTCTTTATTTGATCCAAGAATTGCATGGAAGTGGCCTCTGGGAGGACATTTGGACGTGATAAAACTGTTGCTTTAGTTGAGGAACGTTATTTTTGCCTTCAATTAAACGAGACATTCGTAGTACGTACAAAAATGTATGGTTTGTAAGCGCTCTAAAGGGAATATTCAAACACTCGGATTATATACTCCACTTCCCATTCTTGATGCACCTTGGGTGGATATTAGCATGGACTTTATACTTGGTTTACCACGTACTTCCAGGAAGAATGATTCTATTATGGTTGTAGTTGATCGTTACTCAAACATGGCTCATTTCAAAGCATGCAAGAAAACTACAGATGCCTCCAATGTTGCTTATTTATTTTGCAAAGAAGTAGTACGTTTGCATGGAATTCCCAAGACAATTACTTCCGATCGAGACACTAAGTTTTTGAGCTACTTTTGGAAGTCCTTATGGATGCTTTTGGGAACTAAACTCAAAGATAGTACAACTTATCACCTCAAACAGATGGACAAACCAAGTAGTTAATCGATCTTTGGGAAATCGATTCGAAAGCAAAGTTATTGAGGAAAAGAGAAGCAATGACAATTTTCTTCCTCCTATGGAATTTGCTTATAACACTTCACCAATATATCCACAGGTAAGACACCTTTTTGAGATTGTTTATTATAAGGTTCCTAATCATATTTTGGATTTGGTGGTGCTTCCTAAGTCACAGAATCTAATGCTAAGGCATATAACTTTATTGAAAAAGCTTCACTCTCATACATCAAGAAGTAAAGTCTAAGCTTGCAGATTCTAATAACAAATACAAGGAAGATGCAAATCAACATAGAAGACTTAAGACTTTTACTGAAGGAGAGTTGGTTAGATTCATCTCGTTAAAAGAAAGATTTCCTACCGGTACTTACAACAAGACCAAGATGAAGAAATATGGACCATTCAAGATTTTAAGAAAATCGTGATAATGCATATGTTATTGATCTTCCATCAAATTGGAACATCTCTAATATATTCAATGTGCAAGAGATTTTCACTTTTCATGGAGAGAATGAAGTTCTTTATATTCATTAACTCGAGGGCGAGTTTCTTCAAGAAGGGGGATGATGTAGTACATCTTTACGTATCAACTATGACAAGCTGACTCCCCAAGATGTATCAATTGTTACGCTTGATCCCTCGCACTTGTATCAACTATAACAATATCCCTTCCGTCTGCTTCGGGCATACTTACCTTGCAAGTGTTCTCTTCCTAGTTTGATTAGCTTTTTTTTTTTCTTCGTTTAGTTGGTTCTTGAGAACCTATTTAAAGGCTATGCCTTCTATTTTAGAGACATCTTATTATCAATATTATTATCAACTTATTATCAAGTTTGATTATCAATCTTTATACCTTAGAATCCAGATCCTAGAATCGATTTTTTAACTAAGTTCTTGACGGAACTGAAACTATTTTCAAAACCCTAACAACTAGTTTGCTATCTCTTATCTGTGCTACACTAAAGCTTAATGTTGTTTCGACTAAACCAAAGAAAACTCCACCATTAGACTTTACTTCCATAATCAATTATAAGTAGTTAGTGGCATGAGACTTGGAAGATAAAACTCTTCCACTATAAAACTTGCATATAGATTAATTGCTTTTAAAAGCACACGTCTCGTCGTGCAACAATTTAGGGTCGTTTTATTATTATTACTAACGTGATTTCTTGCTTCCTCACCTAAGTAAGAAAGTTCAAAACCACCAGAAAAAGACTTACATACATTCCAGCTCAAGCAAGAATACAACGAAACAAACAACGTACAACATAAAACAATTAAATTTAGACAAGAGCAACCAACCAACAAACAGGCCTAAGCAAGCACAAACAAAACCAGACATAAATGATCCGAAAACTTTAATGGTCGAAAGTAATGATGAAATCTTAAGAAGCAAATGCAAGGAGTTCTTTGTGACGTTCAAATTCAACCATGTCTTCCTCTTTCAAGCATACCCAAGCTTCTATCCCATCCTGAGCTTGTATCCATAAACATGACACAATTTTTGTAAAGGAGTTTTTGGAAAGGCTAGCCCAACTGGGTTTTCCCCAACCAAAGTCTGCTTCATATATGGGGAACCTACACCAACTGGTAAACATTAAAAACGTCTGATGATCATCATTAAATGTGCCTTTCCTTCAACATCTGATGCATCTTCATATGGTTGCATGAGGTTGCAAAGTTGCTTTTCATGGCTTTCCCGTGCTCATTGTCGATCAACTTTATGGAATCCTTAATCTTGGAAACCAACTCCAAGTAGTATTGCCTTTGATCATGAAAACCTTTCCCGTTGTCACCATCATTTAGGTTACGTGATACTTTTAAAACGGCAGTATCAGTCATATTTCCCGAAACTATTAGCTGGAAACGGTGGGATCCTCCTAGTCCTCAAATTTATTGCAAATGCTGCTACGTATTGCACCTGCTTTAGATCAGAAACAACATTTACATCATTGACAGGTCCGGCAACATCGTTTATCTGTTTTACTTTGAATTGACGCATCCACATCCATGAAACACATCCATATAAAGGATGTTAGCGCTTCAAACCGTGTTGGCAGCTGCTGCATTATATTCTTGCTTATCAACCTGATGATCTGATCCGTTATCGGTGTTTACGTGGATGCACTTTTCCTTAAGTTTGGATATACTAGAATCCTTGAACACAAATCTTCTGGTCATTATTTTAATTCCATCTGGTACAATTTGGACTTCTGCCGTGTCTTTTTCTTCTTGGTCGCTAATTTGACTTTGCAGTATCTTTTTCTTCATGGTCGCTGAAACTTGTTGGTGGAAGATGGATGAAAATATATAACAAGGCTTGCCAACCGCTGCAGCCTTTAGCTCGTCATCATGAGTACCAGAACCACCACGAGCTGTGGCTGCCCAATCCTTCACAAAATTAGCGAACGAATATGCATCAACTATCTTGTGAGAGTAGGAGAGACAGATAACCATTCCACCGCAATCGAAGACATTGACTTGATTTTTAGGGAGAGCTTTGGAGTTCAAATGTGGTACCGCTCGCCTAAACGCTGACCCAGTCCCTCCATAAGGCTCATAAGGCAAGAATGGTTCCATAACCTCGATATCCGAACTGGCGAGTTGTATAACTTGAGAGACTGCTTTACCGACCACTCTGGCTTCGATATATTCCACACCCTCGTCATTACACTCAACTGATTTATCATCTTTATCCTTCCAGCCAACGGGTAGTATCTGGTTAATGTCTCAGCTAAGGATTTCTTGAGAACATCACAGCGGCGACGAGATGATACTGAGATGATCATGTTCTTACCGTCCTCGTCATTGCCATGGCTGGTGTCATTACTATCCAAGTTGGGATAGTAAAGGAGGTGATCAACATACAATGCTGGAAAAAGCTGATCTAAAATGGATAAATTGTAGGTTTTAACGTTTTGGGAGTCGGAAATGAGGGTTTAATGGACTCTTTAGATAGTATTTCCTCAATCTTCATGGTATCATTCATGTTGTGTAAAGTTTTTGCACTCTGAGAAACCTAAATTTGACGATGAAGAAAAAGATGATGAAGAAATTGTAGTGTTTTGGGATGGTAATATACTAGTTGATCATTGCTTGATTTTACGGCACCTCATTTAATAATTTGTACTTTGTCGTCTACCTAATACATTTCAAGACTTTGGCATGGCAATATGGCATTGTTTCCGAAGAGGCCCATACACATTAATACAGGGTTGAAGAGGGTGGGAACAAACATGCACCTTAATGTGCTTAGACTCCCCCTAGCTACAATTAAAAGTGAGCTGCAGAATATGTATTCCGAGAGAAGAATGGTAACATGGCACTATCTTAATTAAGAATTAGAGCAAACAACTTAGTTTATTTACTTTTTTTGATTTTCTGACTAGTTATATGAATGCTGAATAGATAAAATGCAACAATATATGACCGAGAGTACAATTGTTTTACTTAACCACACGCATTAAACTCAGTTGGTCCTGAATGATATATATCGTTAGCAGTAGCACATCTGATTCAAGATAGGGTGGGGTGGCAACCTCAAAAATGTTACAGAGATTAAAAGGACGGAACAGGCAGTGAACCAAGAAAGGAAAGCAATTGAGGAAGCTCAAAGATCGCGGGTTTCTATCCACCGCAACTTTCACGTACTATAAACATAATAATGCCAGAGAAGACTTTATGAACTTATGAATAAGATCTCGCATCTAAATTTGATTAGAGAGACAGACAGACAGTCACATCACATATGAATGAACCCAATTCAGTGCTCCCATTTATCCCACATTTTTTTGTTGAATATTGTGTGTACTTATTGGCAAGTCCCCACATAGATTAACTGCTGGATCTACCACTTTTTTTGTGATCAGCAATTGAAAAAAAAGGCGTACAAGAAGTTAAGTCTACATCTACCACTGAAGGAACAGAATTCATTTAAGATCGTGATTTATGGACTACTGAAAAAGATTATTGAATGATTTAATGGCGGAGAAAAACCAGTTGTTGAGTGCGTGGTCTCCATCATCTACTTGCGTAGAATTGCCGAAAAAACTAGATATAGAATCAAGTAAAAGAATTGAAGTCTGGGTCAGTTCCATAAAGATTATTATTGGTATTATATGAAGATGAAGATGAAGATGACAGTGCCATTGCCACTGTAAGCGGGGGGCCTTTCAAGATCGTTGGAGACAACGCAGGGACTAGTGTTAGTTAGAGGCTCAAATGATTAGGTCACTACACTGAAAGAGCTGAGGAACGCTTAAAGGACTTTAAAGTACGACTTCTGAACTTTTGTCTTGCTCCTTTCAAACAATTATAACTTTAATTACGTAAATGGCTTAAACAATTACTACCTAATGATTCTCTTTAAGAAGGCTTTTAATTAAGTAGAAACTAGAATGTTCCGAAAGAACTAAAGCTAGGTTTTAAAACTTACACCATTACCATCAGTAAACTTCGCAAATCTCACAGTCACATATAAGCTCTTAATGACTTAATTGAAGATGCACGGGACGTCATTTTTAAATGCGCTCAACAACAATCAATGATCACCTGGCTCAGTCTAAAACTTAATCTGGTGTGGGGGTAAATATTTCATTGGTGTATAATCAGCTATATATCAAATTGGT
>JAJJWW010016440.1:106630-225698 GCA_023531295.1 Papaver armeniacum | reverse complement strand
TGGAATACTATAAGCTCAAACTTGGTAAGAACGATGAATCCATCCATTTATAGGTAAGATTCCTTCGGATATTTCTCAAACCTTAAACAAACCCTATTTTGCCATATTGTTTGCATACCATGGCTTGAGATCGAAACCCGGCCGAGTGGCCTACTATAAGTTTCTGAGACTTGGTAAGAACGATGAATCCATCCAGCTTACATGAAAGATTCCTTTAAAAAAATATTCCCTAAACATTAAACAAACCCTATTTTGGCATATTGTTTCATACCACGGCTCGAGATCGAAACCCAATCTGGAGTGGACTACTATAAGTCTAAACTTGGTAAGAACGATGAATCCATCAATTTATATGTAAGATTCCTTCGGATATTTCAAACCTTAAACAAACCCTATTTTGGCATATTGTTTGCATACCATGGCTCGAGATCGAAACCTCCTGCAGAAATGGACTATTATAAGTCGAAAACTTGGTAAGAACGATGAATCCATCCATTTATAGGTAAGATTCCTTCCGGATATTTCTCAAACCTTAAACAAACCCGATTTTGGCATATTGTTTGCATACCATGGCTCGAGATCGAAGCCCGACCGGGAGTGGACTACTATAAGTCCGAGACTTGGTAAGAACGATGAATCCATCCAAAGCTACATGAAAGATTCCTTCAAAAAATATTCCCTAAACCTTAAACAAACCCTATTTTGGCATATTGTTTGCATACCACGGCTCGAGATCGAAGCCCCGACCGAGAGTGGACTACATAAGTCCGAGACTTCTAAGAACGATGAATCCATCCAGTTACATGAAAGATTCCTTCAAAAAATATTCCCCTCAAACCTTAAACAAACCCTATTTTGGCATATTGTTTGCATACCATGGCTCCGAGATCGAAACCTAATCGGGAGTGGAATACTATAAGTCGGAAACTTGGTAAGAACGATGAATCCATCCATTTATAGGTAAGATTCCTTCTGGATATTGGTAAGAACGATGAATCCATCCATTTATAGGTAAGATTCCTTCTGGATATTTCCCCGAAACCTTAAACAAACCCTATTTTGGCATATTGTGTGCATACCATGGCTTTGAGATTGAAACCTCCGCCGAGAGTGGACTACTATAAGTCGAGACTTGGTAAGAACGATGAATCCATCCAGCTTAGCATGTAAGATTCCTTCGTAATATTCCCTAAACCTTAAACAAACCATACTTCGGCATATTGATGCATACCCTGGCCCGAGATCAAACCCAGCCGGAGTGGACTACTATAAGTCGAAATTAATAAGAACTATGAATCCATCCATTTACGAGATTCCTTTAGAATATTCCCCAAACCTTAAAGAAACCCTATTCGGATATCGTATGCTACCCTAGATCGAAACTCGCCGGATTGGACTACTATAAGCTCGAAACTTGGTAAGAACGATGAATCCATCCATTTATAGGTAAGATTCCTTCCGATATTTCTCGAAACCTTAAACAAACCCTATTTTGGCATATTGTTTGCATACCATGGCTCGAGATCGAAACCCGAAGCGAAATGGACTATTATAAGTCGAAAACTTGGTAAGAACGATGAATTCATCCATTTATAGGTAAGATTCCCTTCGATATTTCTCAAACCTTAAACAAACCCGATTTTGGCATATTGTTTGCATACCATGGCTCGAGATCGAAGCCCTGACCGGAGTGGACTACTATAAGTCCGAGACTTGGTAAGAACGATGAATCCATCCAACATGAAAGATTCCTTCAAAAATATTCCTCAAACCTTAAACAAACCCTATTTTGGCATATTGTTTGCATACCACGGCTCGAGATCGAAGCCCGACCGAGAGTGGACTACTATAAGTCCGAGACTTGGTAAGAACGATGAATCCATCCAAGCACATGAAAGATTCCTTCAAAAATATTCCCGAAACCTTAAACAAACCCTATTTTGGCATATTGTTTGCATACCATGGCTCAGATCGAAACCTAGCCTGAGTGGAATACTATAAGCTCGGAAACTTGGTAAGAACGATGAATCCATCCATTTATAGGTAAGATTCCTTCCTGATATTTCTCAAACCTTAAACAAACCCTATTTTGGCATATTGTTTGCATACCATGGCTCGAGATGAAACTCAAGTGAGTGGACTATTATAAGTCTAAACTTGGTAAGAACGATGAATCCATCCATTTATAGGTAAGATTCCTTCCTGATATTTCTCAAACCTTAAACAAACCCTATTTTGGCATATTGTTTGCATACCACTACCCTCGAGATCGAAGCCCCACCGAGAGTGACTTCTATAAGTCCGAGACTTGGTAAGAACGATGAATCCATCCAGCTTACATGAAAGATTCCTTCAAAAAATATTCCCCGAAACCTTAAACAAACCCTATTTTGGCATATTGTTTGCATACCATGGCTCTGAGATCGAAACCTAGTCGGGAGTGGAATACTATAAGCTCTAAACTTGGTAAGAACGATGAATCCATCCATTTATAGGTAAGATTCCTTCCGGATATTTCTAAACCTTAAACAAACCCTATTTTGGCATATTGTGTGCATACCATGGCTTTGAGATTGAAACCCGGCCGAGAGTGGACTACTATAAGTCGAGACTTGGTAAGAACGATGAATCCATCCAATTTACATGTAAGATTCCTCTGAGAATATTCCCCCAAACCTTAAACAAACCATACCATATTGTATGCATACCCCGCCCCGAGATCGAAACCTAGCCGGGAGTGGACTACTATAAGTCAGAAAATTAATAAGAACTATGAATCCATCCATTTGTTTGATAAGATTCCTTTAGAATATTCCCAAACCTAAAGAAACCCTATTCCTGCATATCGTATGCATACCCCGGCCCGAGATCGAAACCTCGGCCGGATTGGACTACTATAAGCTCTAAACTTGGTAAGAACTATGAATCCATCCATTTATAGGTAAGATTCCTTCGGATATTTCTCAAACCTTAAACAAACCCTATTTTGGCATATTGTTTGCATACCATGGCTCGAGATCGAAACTCGGCGGAAATGGACTATTATAAGTCGAAAACTTGGTAAGAACGATGAATTCATCCATTTATAGGTAAGATTCCTTCTGATATTTCTAAACCTTAAACAAACCCGATTTTGGCATATTGTTTGCATACCATGGCTCGAGATCGAAGCCCGACCTGGAGTGGACTACTATAAGTCCGAGACTTGCAAGAACGATGAATCCATCCAGCTACATGAAAGATTCCTTCAAAATATATTCCAAAACCTTAAACAAACCCTATTTTGGCATATTGTTTGCATACCACGGCTCCGAGATCGAAGCCCGACCGAGAGTGGACTACTATAAGTCCGAGACTTGGTAAGAAACGATGAATCCATCCAAGCATGAAAGATTCCTTCAAAAATATTCCCAAACCTTAAACAAACCCTATTTTGGCATATTGTTTGCATACCATGGCTCGAGATCGAAACCAGCCTGGGAGTGGAATACTATAAGTCTAAACTTGGTAAGAACGATGAATCCATCCATTTATAGGTAAGATTCCTTCGGATATTTCTCGAAACCTTAAACAAACCCTATTTTGGCATATTGTTTGCATACCATGGCTCGAGATGGAAACTCAAGTGAGTGGACTATTATAAGTCGGAAACTTGGTAAGAACGATGAATCCATCCATTTATAGGTAAGATTCCTTCTGGATATTTCTCGAAACCTTAAACAAACCCTATTTTGGCATATTGTTTGCATACCACGGCTCTGAGATCGAAGCCTGACCGAGAGTGGACTACTATAAGTCCGAGACTTGGTAAGAACGATGAATCCATCCAGTTACATGAAAGATTCCTTCAAAAAATATTCCCCAAACCTTAAACAAACCCTATTTTGGCATATTGTTTGCATACCATGGCTCGAGATCGAAACCTAGTGGGAGTGGAATACTATAAGCTCGGAAACTTGGTAAGAACGATGAATCCATCCATTTATAGGTAAGATTCCTTCTGGATATTTCCCCGAAACCTTAAACAAACCCTATTTTGGCATATTGTGTGCATACCATGTCTTTGAGATTGAAACCTGGTCGAGAGTGGACTACTATAAGTCAGAGACTTGGTAAGAACGATGAATCCATCAATTTATAGGTAAGATTCCTTCTGAATATTCCCGAAACCTTAAACAAACCATATTCTGGCATATTGTATGCATACCCCGACTCCGAGATCGAAACCTGGCCGGAGTAGCTATAAGTCAGAAAATTAATAAGAACTATGAATCCATCCATTTACGTATAAGATTCCTTTAGAATATTCCCAAACCTTAAAGAAACCCTATTCGCATATCGTATGCATACCTTATAAATTGAAACGGTAAGTCCGAGATCGAAACTCGGCCGGGATTGGACTACTATAAGCCTGAAACTTGGTAAGAACGATGAATCCATCCATTTATAGTAAGATTCCTTCGGATATTTCTCAAACCTTAAACAAACCCTATTTTGGCATATTGTTTGCATACCATGGCTCGAGATCGAAACTCGGCGAAATGGACTATTATAAGTCGAAAACTTGGTAAGAACGATGAATTCATCCATTTATAGGTAAGATTCCTTCTCGGATATTTCTCAAACCTTAAACAAACCCTATTTTGGCATATTGTTTGCATACCATGGCTCGAGATCGAAGCCCGACCAGAGTGGACTACTATAAGTCCGAGACTTGCAAGAACGATGAATCCATCCAGCTTACATGAAAGATTCCTTCAAAAAATATTCCCAAACCTTAAACAAACCCTATTTTGGCATATTGTTTGCATACCACTTGCTCCAGATCGAAGCCCGACCGAGAGTGGACTACTATAAGTCCGAGACTTGGTAAGAACGATGAATCCATCCAAGCACATGAAAGATTCCTTCAAAAAATATTCCCCGAAACCTTAAACAAACCCTATTTTGGCATATTGTTTGCATACCATGGCTCTGAGATCGAAACCTAGCGGGAGTGGAATACTATAAGTCGGAAACTTGGTAAGAACGATGAATCCATCCATTTATAGGTAAGATTCCTTCGGATATTTCTCAAACCTTAAACAAACCCTATTTTGGCATATTGTTTGCATACCATGGCTCGAGATGGAAACTCGACGGGAGTGGACTATTATAAGTCCGAAACTTGGTAAGAACGATGAATCCATCCATTTATATGAAAGATTCCTTCTGGATATTTCTCGAAACCTTAAACAAACCCTATTTTGGCATATTGTTTGCATACCACGGCTCTGAGATCGAAGCCTGACCGAGAGTGGACTACTATAAGTCCGAGACTTGGTAAGAACGATGAATCCATCCAGTTACATGAAAGATTCCTTCAAAAAATATTCCCGAAACCTTAAACAAACCCTATTTTGGCATATTGTGTGCATACCATGGCTCGAGATCGAAACCTAGCTCTGGGAGTGGAATACTATAAGTCTAAAACTTGGTAAGAACGATGAATCCATCCATTTATAGTAAGATTCCTTCCGGATATTTCCTAAACCTTAAACAAACCCTATTTTGGCATATTGTGTGCATACCATGGCTTTGAGATTGAAACCTGGCCGAGAGTGGACTACTATAAGTCGAGACTTGGTAAGAACGATGAATCCATCCAAGCCATATGTAAGATTCCTTCGTAATATTCCCCAAACCTTAAACAAACCATACTCGCATATTGTTTGCATACCCGGCCCGAGATCGAAACCTAGCCGAGTGGACTACTATAAGTCGAAAAATTAATAAGAACTATGAATCCATCCATTTACGTATAAGATTCCTTTAGAATATTCCCAAACCTTAAAGAAACCCTATTTTGGCATATCGTTTGCATACCCCGTTCCGAGATCGAAACCCGCCGGGATTGGACTACTATAAGCTCAAACTTGGTAAGAACGATGAATCCATCCATTTATAGGTAAGATTCCTTCCGGATATTTCTCAAACCTTAAACAAACCCTATTTTGGCATATTGTTTGCATACCATGGCTCGAGATCGAAACCCTGCGAAATGGACTATTATAAGTCGAAACTTGGTAAGAACGATGAATTCATCCATTTATAGGTAAGATTCCTTCGGATATTTCTCAAACCTTAAACAAACCCGATTTTGGCATATTGTTTGCATACCATGGCTCGAGATCGAAGCCCGACGGGAGTGGACTACTATAAGTCCGAGACTTGGTAAGAACGATGAATCCATCCAGTTACATGAAAGATTCCTTCAAAAAATATTCCCGAAACCTTAAACAAACCCTATTTTGGCATATTGTTTGCATACCACTGGCTCCGAGATCGAAGCCTCGACCGAGAGTGGACTACTATAAGTCCGAGACTTGGTAAGAACGATGAATCCATCCAGCTACATGAAAGATTCCTTCAAAAATATTCCTCAAACCTTAAACAAACCCTATTTTGGCATATTGTTTGCATACCATGGCTCGAGATCGAAACCTAGGGAGTGGAATACTATAAGCTCTGAAACTTGGTAAGAACGATGAATCCATCCATTTATAGGTAAGATTCCTTCTCGGATATTTCTCAAACCTTAAACAAACCCTATTTTGGCATATTGTTTGCATACCATGGCTCGAGATGGAAACCTGACGGAGTGGACTATTATAAGTCCGAAACTTGGTAAGAACGATGAATCCATCCATTTATAGGTAAGATTCCTTCAAAAAATATTTCTCAAACCTTAAACAAACCCTATTTTGGCATATTGTTTGCATACCACGGCTCGAGATCGAAGCCCGACCGAGAGTGGACTACTATAAGTCCGAGACTTGCAAAGAACGATGAATCCATCCAGTTACATGAAAGATTCCTTCAAAAAATATTCCCGAAACCTTAAACAAACCCTATTTTGGCATATTGTTTGCATACCATGGCTCTCGAGATCGAAACCTAGCTCGGAGTGGAATACTATAAGTCTGAAACTTGGTAAGAACGATGAATCCATCCATTTATAAAGATTCCTTCTGGATATTTCCCCGAAACCTTAAACAAACCCTATTTTGGCATATTGTGTGCATACCATGGCTTTGAGATTGAAACCTGGCCGAGAGTGGACTACTATAAGTCAGAGACTTGGTAAGAACGATGAATCCATCCAAGCTTACATGTAAGATTCCTTCAATATTCCCCAAACCTTAAACAAACCATATTCTCGCATATTGTATGCATACCCCTGGCCCGAGATCGAAACCTAGCCTGGAGTGGACTACTATAAGTCGAAAATTAATAAGAACTATGAATCCATCCATTTACATGAAAGATTCCTTTTAGAATATTCCCAAACCTTAAAGAAACCCTATTCTCGCATATCGTATGCATACCCCGGCCCGAGATCGAAACCTTGGACTACTATAAGCCTAAACTTGGTAAGAACGATGAATCCATCCATTTATAGGTAAGATTCCTTCTGGATATTTCAAAAAACCTTAAACAAACCCTATTTTGGCATATTGTTTGCATACCATGGCTCGAGATCGAAACCCGGCGGAAATGGACTATTATAAGTCGAAAACTTGGTAAGAACGATGAATTCATCCATTTATAGGTAAGATTCCTTCTCGGATATTTCTCAAACCTTAAACAAACCCGATTTTGGCATATTGTTTGCATACCATGGCTCGAGATCGAAGCCCGACCTGGAGTGGACTACTATAAGTCCGAGACTTGGTAAGAACGATGAATCCATCCAAGCTACATGAAAGATTCCTTCAAAATATATTCCCCGAAACCTTAAACAAACCCTATTTTGGCATATTGTTTGCATACCACTGGCTCCGAGATCGAAGCCCCACCGAGAGCGGACTACTATAAGTCCGAGACTTGGTAAGAACGATGAATCCATCCAATACATGAAAGATTCCTTCAAAAATATTCCCGAAACCTTAAACAAACCCTATTTTGGCATATTGTTTGCATACCATGGCTCGAGATCGAAACCTAGCCTGAGTGGAATACTATAAGTCTAAACTTGGTAAGAACGATGAATCCATCCATTTATGGTAAGATTCCTTCTCGGATATTTCTCAAACCTTAAACAAACCCTATTTTGGCATATTGTTTGCATACCATGGCTCTCGAGATGGAAACTCGGACTGGGAGTGGACTATTATAAGTCCGAAACTTGGTAAGAACGATGAATCCATCCATTTATAGGTAAGATTCCTTCTGTATATTTCTCGAAACCTTAAACAAACCCTATTTTGGCATATTGTTTGCATACCACGGCTCTGAGATCGAAGCCTGACCGAGAGTGGACTACTATAAGTCCGAGACTTGGTAAGAACGATGAATCCATCCAAGCATACATGAAAGATTCCTTCAAAAAATATTCCCAAACCTTAAACAAACCCTATTTTGGCATATTGTTTGCATACCATGGCTCTCGAGATCGAAACCTAGCTCTGGGAGTGGAATACTATAAGCTCCAAACTTGCAAGAACGATGAATCCATCCATTTATAGGTAAGATTCCTTCTCGATATTTCCCCCAAACCTTAAACAAACCCTATTTTGGCATATTGTGTGCATACCATGTCTTTGAGATTGAAACCGGGTCGAGAGTGGACTACTATAAGTCGAGACTTGGTAAGAACGATGAATCCATCCATTACATGTAAGATTCCTTCGCATTATTCCCCAAACCTTAAACAAACCATATTCTCGCATATTGTGTGCATACCCCGACTCGAGATCGAAACCCAATGGAGTAGCTATAAGTCGAAAATTAATAAGAACTATGAATCCATCCATTTACGATAAGATTCCTTTAGAATATTTCCCAAACCTTAAAGAAACCCTATTCCTCGCATATCGTATGCATACCCCGGCCCGAGATCGAAACTCGGCCGGATTGGACTACTATAAGTCTAAACTTGGTAAGAACGATGAATCCATCCATTTATAGATAAGATTCCTTCCTGGATATTTCAAACCTTAAACAAACCCTATTTTGGCATATTGTTTGCATACCATGGCTCGAGATCAAATCCCGGGAGTGGACTATTATAAGTCTAAACTTGGTAAGAACGATGAATCCATCCATTTATAGGTAAGATTCCTTCGGATATCTCTCAAACCTTAAACAAACCCTATTTTGGCATATTGTTTGCATATTGTTTGCATACCATAGCAGGGGAGCACTTTTCCCATAAAACCTCAAATTAATCCAATTTATGTTGTCAAATTTACTCTCTAAAAAGATGATGATGATGGAGACTTTTGGGGCTGCTCTAATTTATGTCGTCAAATTTCAAAGAATCACGGATTACAATCCATATGACTACATAGAATTAAATGGCATCCATTGATAAATTTCAATCACACCGCTAATTTTTCCATCAAAATTTTCAAGAATAAAATCAAATTCTCTCGTGTCGGGTTTGAATAATAGTTTATGATCTCGTGTGATATTTATTTAACTAATTGAGAACCATTTTTTTAATCCAATGGATGACAATACATGCACTAGACTCACACGTATCAAAGATTACATCCAACGCTTGCAAATCTCTAAATTTTGTTTTCGATGGTTTCAATTTCATTGGAAGGAATTTTGAATTTTGCCGCCTAATAAAAAGCTTTAATTCAAATGAGTTCTGGGAAGTAATTCATGTTGAGGTAAGAGATAATCCGTAGACTTAGCAATTTTAGTATTGTGGTTTGGTCACATCATGTGTACAAAGCACGTATGGAAGGAGGAGAAAAGTTTTTTTCAAAGCAGAGGTGGGTCCGATCAAAAGAGATGACAAGTCCTAACTTGCAGCAACATGACATGCTTTTGAAAGTGGTGATTTGGTGTAATGGGAACATCAAGTTGGATATACTGCTAATCTCTAAGGAAGACACAATTATCACATATGGTCCCCGCCTATTTCCAGTTAATCAGTGGCCGTTTTCATCCTACTAAATTAATCCTAGTTACACCGAATCAAAAACATTTATTAAAACAAGAAAATCATTTTGTTGACGTACCAATGTATCATGGGGCCAGCTTAGAGACATTTTGGGAAGAAAAGATACGGACTAAAATACTAGACTAGGTCATTTTGACGTCTTGTGCATAGGATACTTTTGTGGTGAAGAAGACATGTAGCTTCAACAAAACTGACAATACAAAGAAAAATGTGTGAATAAATATTAAATGTACTCATTTGACTATCTCTTTAATGAATAAACAAGTGCTTTGGTGGGGTCTTACTGTACTAATTTTGTGAAAAGAAAATACTGATTTGACTATACTATTTGACGTGTTGCAATGAAACTTGACGATGCACTTGAGTACCTAGTCACTCCGTCCTTGTTTGGATGTTTCATTTTCATTGATATTTAGAATTAATAACATACACAAAACTTGTGCACATGTTTTTTCCCACCCGCATATGCTTATGTAGGTAAGTTTGTTTATGTGTACAAGTCTTGTGCACAAAGTCATTCACGACATAAAATTCCGAGAAGTTCTTTTCATACTTTTTTTTTTAGGTCACAGTGGTACGTTATTGGATTGACCTAAGGAGATGGTCGAGCTTGTATGTGGTGCGGATTACATGAGGGCGTTATTGGTCGTGGTGGTA
Organism: Papaver armeniacum; assembly: GCA_023531295.1. NCBI lineage: Eukaryota > Viridiplantae > Streptophyta > Magnoliopsida > Ranunculales > Papaveraceae > Papaver > Papaver armeniacum. The sequence continues at coordinate 215,083 of JAJJWW010016440.1, read as the reverse complement.
TGAGAGAAATTGAGAGAGATATATAGGTTTGGAATAAACCGAATAAATATATATGCACTCATAGTATATGTGATTCATAAATTCACTTGATAGGCTTTCCAAAGTTTGATATTTCCCATGTGTAATCTCGTGGTAATTTTTAGAATTTAAAAATATATGTAATTGTCGTTCGAGATATAAACCCATAACGTTAATCCTAAAAGTGGACGCGGATCCACAATTGAGAGTAATCAATCTCATTAGAAAAACCAAGGGGACAAGTCTCGACTTTGTATATAGAAAGTTATGGAAAGGCGAAGATTTGTTATAGGGGTGCTGCATCAAATTTAAAGGATCGAACCTGCTACACTTCCCCTCTCCCCTGGATGAAAGTGAAACAACAATCATTTAATCTCTCAATACCTCTACTGAAGAATAGCATGGAAAATTGGTTGTCTATATGCAGGCTGCCTATCATGTGAACAAATTTGCGATTTAAGTCAAGTCATTTGTTTTTAGTGAGTTGTTTTCTCAATTTTACACATTAAGGCTTGCCGAATCAGTTTTCTAGCCTCAAATCAATCCTTCATTTGTGAAGCTAACATAATCCAAAACACCACAAGAAACCTGTAAATGATCGATCAAATAGCATAACACCACACGTTTCCAAGTGTAAAAACTATGTTATATCATGTAAAGAGTACTTCTCACATAACTGCACAAAGGGTCCTTTGCCTCTAAGATAAGACAATGACCAAACCGTTTGCATTAAATTGATCCTTGACGTGTCTCTCTCGGGATGAGTTTTCATTAACTCTATATCTAGTTAGATTCAGTCGACCATTAAAGGCTGGATCTAACGATAGAGTAACCAGAAGTGGTATAGATTTGAACAGTATGTACAAACCTTCTTGGATTCTTTGTACAACAAGTACGAACAACATCACAAGCTAGGCTATATTACCTTTGATACTTTGTCATTAATTAAGAAATGCTAAATTTTGCATTGTTTCATCGAAAAACGAACAAGAATACTTAATATTTGTTGAAATCTACAAATACATCACTTTATTACAATTAAACTTTAACAAACAAACACCTAAAGGTTGACAGACAAACATTCAAACTACTAGACCGAAAAATATCGAATCCATCTCGCTCCTATTTATGTACGATTCCCGCATCAAAAAACCCCATTGAGAGACATGAATTTTCTCTCGTTAATCTAATGCCCGCAAATATTCAAATGAATTGAATGTCTACATTTTTACTCAAGACGATTTGTAACCAATTTGATAGATAAAAGAAGATACAAAAGATATGATACTCAACGGCTACAACTGACAATCGACACTCTCACGTGTCAGTTCGCACGTATACATATCTCTGTGTAGATAACTCCGACTCACTTCATAACTCGTACACATTACTCATTCTCGTGCAGCTTAACCCGCACAGCCTTCTCAACTCATACACACCACTCACTCTTATGCTATTACCCTCCTCCCTCAAGCTCAAGGTTGCTTGAAGAGAGAGAGAAAGAGAGACCTTGAGATTGAGTTCGCACACACTTTTCATTTACATCTCAACTCGCACACACTTCCCATTACGTAACTCAATCTAAAGACAACACACGTCAAACGAGACATAAATAGGAACAAGTAATGTAGGAGCACCCAAAATGAATAATAGTGACAATCGTAAAGTAGACAATCAAACACCAAGTCGCAGAAGAATAGAACTAGAAAATATACCTTGAAGTGGAATAATGCCCTAAGGAGTTTTAATGCCAATAAGATTTCGCATGATCAAATCAATCGCATCGAACACAAGAGGTATAGCACCTAATAAGAGGTAAAAGCAATAATTTGACAACAACAGCTTGAGGTAGAGAAACCATAAGAATTGGGACCCCCGTATGCCGAGAAAGTCCGCACACAATGTTCTCATGAAGATACTCGCACAACTTATTTCGTAACTCCACTCCTACCGTAATTAAGTGAAAAGCTCTTTCAAAACATTAACATACCAAAATTCAGCACCCCATGCATCTCCACACACAGAGATATAGTCGTAGCATCACTCTAACCAACACAAGAAGTAAAAGAAGTAAATGCCAACACCATTGTCTTGCAAATACCATGACATAAGAAAACAATGAGAGCAAAGAAATGGAAGCACAACAACATTGGACTAGAGACTATATTGTATACCGGAGATCAGCTTTTGAGGTTATCCTGCTCTATCCTATGACCATCCCTCGTCGAATACCATTGAGAGCTTCATTAAAACCACCGCAACACAATATCGATCAATATCCCATCGAAACCTATTATTAATATCATAACTTAAGGCATCTTAAAGCATCAATATATCTCACCTCGCAAATCCTCCGAGTAAGTGCTCCGTAGAACTCACAGCCTCCTACCCCAACCACTCGATGATTGATTGAGAAACCTCCAAGGTAATCTCGCCTTAGCCGGCGTAAAGCTCCGTATAGTAATGAAGCAATGAAACAATTTAACATTTACATCACAAGTTAACAACTATTTGCATGAGAAGAATTTGAACTGCCTTACTACGCTTGAAGATTCATACAGAGGGCGTAACACCACCGGGGTACCCACCGGATGGTCGTCCTACCCCCGTGCCGCTAAACGACCTTTTGCCGACCCGCCCATTTAACAAATGTGAAGCATCAAGAAAAACTCGACATGATACAATAAAGGATAACAAAACCTCAATCCAGATTATTACTTTATTTAAAAAAGAACGATCAAGGCGTATTACTTTACCACGAGACTACCATCCTCCAAGACATAAGGCATCAACCAAATCACTAGCAAGAGCCAATGTTGTTGGGGCATACATCACATTCACAACATCCACAAATCGGCAATCGCGAAACCAATAAGGCCGATCTTTGAGGATTTCTCACGACCAAGAGAAATACGCTTTGGGTGTATTAAACCTTCTTGCAACCAATCAATGAGACTCCGTAAGACCGAGCACACAAGACATGGAGAATGAAAAATGACCAGAAAATTTACCCTTGTAGGTTCTAGGCCCACCAGACGCAGTTCGTGCTTCCACTCCAAGATAACCGTGTGAAATAGCAAACGATTTCAATGGAATCCGAACCAGCTTAACAGACGGAGGGGAATAAGAACAATTAACAATACTCGTACGAAAGTTGCCTTGAATGCAAATTTGGAAGTGGAGTAATAACAGATAGAAGGGAAAAATTGTCATGTTAAGGAATGGTTTAGGAGAACATTGCGATTCAATATTGTTGTGCACCATGTTTGGCACTCACGTTGCTATTTGATTCCGTAGTACTAAAAAGGAACCACATCAACCCTATACGGAGGATGCGCATGGGCCAACAACTAACCCGAGCATCCACGTGTTCAGAAAGTACTTCCGCTTGAAGTGGAGTGCAAATAGCTAGATCGATGATTCATTTTGTTGAACGCGTAGAAACAATAACATTGAAAATAGGAAGTTTGAGATAGTAACCTTCATCCTGCATTTGGACCCACTCTGCAGGGTCCCAAGTGGCCTTCGATAAAAACTCGTGAAAGTTTCTTCTGCAATGGACAAAAATCTGGAAAAAAATACAAAATTTAAACTCACAAAGAAACAAGAAAACCAAATTCATCCAAAAACATAGAAAGAAAACAAAACAATTGCTCCATAATAGACCCACCAACACTATATTTATTAGTACTCATGAAACGCACAAAGTCATCGACACATTCATTACCTATTGACAAATTCGCTATACCTCATTTGCTTTGGATTTTATCAACCTCCGCGAGCACTTCACTTTCGTTCTTATTTCCACCATGTTTTTGCGTTGGATTTCAAAAAAAATCTCCGAGAGCACTTTCCTCATTACTTCCATATAGTGCTCGAAGCAGGTGTCTTCACTAGCATCCGTAATTAAAATAAAAAGTAGAATAAAATAAGTGAATTCGTAGCATTTACCAAAAAGAATTCACATCAATTCTAATAACATTAAATTCATACCTTGATAGGATAAATTGTATCCAGCCTACAAAGTTATACTCAAATGCATTTCAAATCATCATGAGCATTTAGAATATCTCTTATCTCTTCCTTCATCTTCTCAAAATCATCATCCTTGCAATCCACTAATGCATGAATCCCCCACATTTTCTCGTTCTCCTCGTAGCGATCCGTGAGATTGATCACAAATACCGATCTTAAAATTCTCTAATAAACCAATTTTCGATTGTATAAGTAGTTTCTATTGATATATTTCCGTGTGTTGAAGCATGACATCGAAACTGCTCCTCCGTATGCAATGCGTAGGTGCGTACCTGCGTAATAATCCAAGGCTAAAATCGAGATTAAAATGTCGAGAATATTTCATGGCTCTTCAAAATCGCAGAAATTCCATAGCAGAGAGTACCATTTGGACTTGAATTATCCTTAAAATGTGGCATTTTTAGCACATGACTCCTGCTTCTTCCGTAGTTAATGAGTTCTTCATGATATGAGTGGTCCACTTCCCTCAAAGCACGGTGTATGACAGCTTAAGGTTTTCATTGCAACCTAAACTCCAAACAACACCGAGTTGATAAACCCAACTTGCCAAAGATAAATCCTTCAACAAGGAATAAAACACTGAATATTTTTCTTTGCCGAAACCTACATAATATTGGGCATTAGATGCTGGGGAAAGGATTTCTCCTCGAGGAAATTATATGTATGAGAAATCTTACTTCTTTGCTCTTAAAGAAGTGAAAACCAAGATAGCTAGTGAGTAAATCATGGAAACACACAATTCATTGGTTTGCGTTTATAGTTGATACATACCGTCCAATTATGTATCTTTGCAAGACGCCTGGATAGAGCATGGATGCAGTATGCAACATCGGCACGTGTTCTCGTAGCTGAAACCGCAGCAAATATAGCTGGAGCACCATTAAAAAAATACAAGAAGAAGGTGAGTTTCCTTATTCCATTTAAAATACAACAAAGAAGTCCAAGATGAAAGGGTACTGATCGACAAAAACACAAATGAGAAGTATGGGTTCCAAAGTACCTCTAATATGTTTTCCTTTTGCCGGACGTTCTACATGGTTTATAACTCGACTATGGTAATATCCAATTCAAGAAACAAAAATCTAATGAATAAGAAACAACCAAACCCGCATTAACCAATGTGTGACTAAATCGCACAAAATTCTCACCTTGTAACCCCTATTAACTTTAGCTAATCCAACAAAGGTGGAGTCCTCAATGCTTTCCTCAAACTCTTTGTGTACCTCCCCTCCCGACATTATTTCTCCTCCCAATTTAGCCAATCATCCTGTTTTGGAAGATTTTAGTAGTTACTCGATAAGCAAGATTGGTTCGAGCTAAATCTAATAAAGACGTAAACAAAATGGGAGTTCCACCGCCATGGAACCCGCTACAAAGATCAACAACATGACTGTACCCATTGCAGACAGTTTACTCAAGATCCAACATAATGTTGAATATGAACTATCCGACCAACACTAGCACCGTTTCTCCGATTTAGACCACAAACAAAGAATCCCTTGAATTAAATACTTTTCTTTTCTAAGAAAAACCAATCTAAAGAAATCACAAAAGAATTCATATATCAAAGTAGCACATTATGATTTATTTATAGAATACAAAGACACTCCCATGCTTCAATAACTTCTTCATAGATTGTTACACACCATTTGAATGAAACCCTTCTGCTATAGTTTAAAAATTAAAATCCCCAAAAATCAATAAAAAGATCACGATTTTCTCAAATCAATAATTACACAAAAATCCTAATTGACCTAATAACCCGCAAGAGAATCTTAATGGGTTCCGATGGGGCAATAGTGGTTTTAGCAAAGGCACCAAAGAACACCAACAACACCAACAACAATCGATTCTTTAAAATAAAATGACAATGAATGAATCAATGAAATATTTGTTTATACATTCCTCTTCGATGTAGATGAAGAACCCATCTAAAATCAAAATTTTAATCAAAAACCCATCTCAAAATTGATATGAGATAAAAAGTATACCTTGATTTGTTTTCCAGACTAAAATCTCATATCTCTTCTTCATACATATCGGCGTTAGGTTAGGTTATCGCCGATTTTGGGGTTAGGTCATGGCTAGGTTATCTCATTCTTCGTAAGAAGTCTTGAGACAGAGAAATGGTGGATAAATCGTATTTCTATGTATTGCTGAAATTGATTTTAATACATGGTATTGAATTTTAAAATTTTAATTACTCATCAGTGGCTTTACTAATCAAACACATATGTCTCGACACCCACCGTATAAAGGGTATTTTAGCCATTATCCAAATACACATATAGTTTTGGTCAAGTATTTGTATTTGTTACATAACGGGTCACATATATGGGAATCAATCATATTTTTGGTCATTTCCACGATAAATGTTCTTCAGTTAAAACATATACTAGATACGTATTCCTCTTTCTCAGGGCAAATGATTAATTTCTCTAAATCTTCAATTCACTTCAATAATGGTTGTTTTACATTCTACAAATGGAGAAGTATTCAAATCTTTGGGGGTTAGAGAAATGGAGGTTAGTGAAAAGTATTTAGGATCATGTCCTCTGAAATCTGATTACAGTATGCAAACTCATGAACCACTAGTCTAAAAGTTTGATAAAAAACTATCAGGTTACAGATCTTTCTTTGTTAACTCAGCTGGAAGAACGGTTTTATCCAAGAATGTTCTCTCTGCAATTCCAATCTACTCAATGGGTACCAGTAAATTGCCAAAAGGCATAACAAATCAGATATCTCATATCCAACGAGCCTTCTGGTGGGGTCATGACACAAACACAAGCAAATGTTACTTCATCAATTGGGAGAAAATGGCCAGAGCTAAGGAAGATGGAGAATTAGGGTTGAGAAATATGGAACAAGTTAACATATCTTTGGTCTCAAAATTGGTGTGGAGATTCTTAACAAGTGTTGATGCTACTTGGGTGCAACTATACAAAATCAAATATCTTCAGTCTGTTTCTTTTTGGGATTGTAATCCTAAACCTGGAGACTCAAAAACTTGGAAGGATATGTTATCAGTCAGGGAGATTTTCATAAACAACTGTTCTTGGTTTATTGGTTCTGGTGATTCAATACATATATGGGATGATCCTTGGGTACCAAATATTCCGGGATTTAGACCAACACGTTTAGAGCAGTCGACCATTCAGGTGGAACTGGTTTCAGAGTTATTTGTTCAAGATCGGAAGATATGGAATATATATGGAGCTTTTATTGGAGTTACTTCCGGAAGATCAGGTGAATGCAATTTCCAGTATCTATATTCCTCAGGATGAATCAGTGGAAGATAAAATTATCTGGTTAAAAACTAAGTTAGGAAATTTCACTGCAAAATCCTGTTATAAATTGCTTGCACATAATATTGCCACAACATCGACAATCTCTTCTTTCCCTTGGAAACAGTTCTGGAAGAAGATGAAAACTCAACCAAAAATTCATACTTTTGTCTGGAAAGTTCTTCATAATGGTTTGGTTGTTTACAATAATCTAGCAAGGTTCAACATTCATATTCATAACGTTTGCCCTCTTTGTAATTCAGAAGAAGAATCAGTTCTACACTTACTGTTTTTATGTCAGTTCTCTAAGGCTGTTTCTCAGGCAAGTCCTTTATCAGTTGAAATTCCTGATGGTGTACATCGATGGATATTATACAGAATTGGTTATGCCAGTCGGATCAAGGAATAGTGTTAAGCATGGGTTCGTGCATCTTGTGGAATATATGGAAGATGAGAAATGACAAAATCTTCAATGATATTCAACAGTCAGTTCCTATATGCATTCACAAAGCTCTACAAGATTTTAAGAACTTTGATTTGCATCATGCTCTGAATTATTGTTCTTCCCTCAGTATGCATATATTAGCAAAATACAATTCACTGAGAACTCCCTCCTACTTTCTACATTAAGATAAATGTAGATGCGGCGTATTTCGATGGAAAAGGCGTTGCAGCAGCTGTAGCAAGAGATTCTTCTGGTACGTATTTGGGCAATGGAGTTTTTTTTTTTGATTCTTTCTCTTCCATGGTGGCAGAATCTAAAGCATATGGTATTGGTATTCAACTGGCAAGAAGACTGCAAGCTTCAAGAACTATAATTGAAGGGGATGCTGAGGACATTCCAAAAGCTATTATAGGGAACATGAATGATATTCCATAGAGTATTCGTTCCACTGTTCTCTCAATTCAAGATCACGTCAAGGATTTCAGCGAAGTTAGTTTTACGGCTGTTCCTAGAGACGCCAATTCAATTTCTCATGACTTGGTTCAATTTGCAATTTCAAACAATGTAAACAGATGGTGGGTTCAGGATGAATTCCCAATTTGTATTATGCAACGCCTCAATGTTTTTGAGATTTAATATAAATAAAATATATGTTTCCTTCAACAAAAAAAAATCTAATTTCGTGAGCACACTTTATTTATTCTGGAAGTAAGAAATTCTCTACAAAAAGAAATAAGGTCAAGCCTTGGAAAATACATAACTTAAAAGAAGTAAATTTTAAAGGAAAATTAATATGTTGCTAAATCTCACTTCAATAGTGTGAGAAATGACTTCCTACCAGTCTGGTAGAAAAACAAAATCAATAACATATGAGTGATTAGTGACTTACTTTTGCATTTGAGGTACATAATTCTAATTTCTGATTGTCCAATTCTAAGAAAAAAAAAATAAAAAAATTACCGGTATACTCATTACATATATGCTCACGAAAAGTGATAATTGAAGTTCCCATTGTTAATCCTTTTTTCTTTCATGTTCCACTGGTTTATAATGTTCAAAATCAAACTTCTTCCTGAAAACGAAACAATGAATTTCGGAAAATATATAAGCATTACAGGAATGTTTGGAAACTAAAGTATCACTGAAATGAATTAAGTTATTACCTGCAATCTTGTGGTGCTCTCCAAGTTGCGTTCCACGAACTCTTATTACTCCGTGATAAAGATTTGTAGTTTCTCCAATCATCAAGCAAGAGACGTAGGTCATGGATTTTGGGTTCCAGACCAAAACAACAATTTGCATGCATTGTGCAAACTTGGTCCATATCTTTACTTGGTTCACATAACCCACCAAAGTAAAGTGTATTAAGAAACCTAATCTTCAACGCAATTTCTTTTACATATGGATCAAATTTGATCTGCTTAAGTACATCTTGGTCATGTTGATTAGGATATTTAGTTCTTGACGCGTACCAATACTTGTAGAACTGTACTGTTCTATTGTTTGATTTCACGTATTTAAAACCTGAATTTGGCTGGTTGTTAAAGTCGTAGGAGTTATTTAAGACGTATTTATCACAAGATATTTGGAGATCGGTGTCCTCGTAAAACCGGGTAAATGGTTCTCGAAACCACATTATGTCAGCATCCTACATGCGAAGATTGTAAAAGTAACTTGTTCATTATATAGTGCATTTCCAAATAAATAATTTATCATCTACCGGTATAAAATTCAACTGTGATAGCCTTATAAGTAAAAAGTAAATATCTATGTTAAGTAAGGTTTATAATGATCGTACCGTGAAAAGGAAGTTGTAACCCATTTCGAGAACACTTCTCTGGAAATTAATCTTACTCCAGACCATTTTCAAGTATTCTGGGCTCAAAAAATATGCTTCCTTGGTGAAATCAACTCCTTCAACGTTCAAAGCATAGCAATGAGGATGCACTTGTAAACAACGCTCGTATGCCTTCTGATCCATCGCAATGATCACCAAATGACTCAACAGATTTTTGATGTTGTCTCCTATTTTAAAGCTCTCAAGAAACAAATCAAAAACTGAGTTTGGAACAGCCCATGCTTCATTCAATGTTGTTAAGATAACTGTTTTGTCTTTCATCGATGCCGCCTTGAGTACTCTCTCCAGTTTCACTTGCTCATTGTTCTGCAAAAGTTAATTCCCTTATCATTATTTTTATGCTCACAAAATCTTACTCAAAATGCGCAATTGCTCTTCATATCTACGTACCTGAAAATCTCTTGATATTTTTTCTTAAAACTTTTGTGCTTCAGTAAATTGAATACAAAAAAAATACATAGAGAGAAGACTTACTAGGGGAGATGAATTTTCATTGAGATCATTACGACACGAGAACCGCGAAAACTGTATTGGATATGCATCTTTGTAGAAGATAAAGCAAGGTACCGCGACGAGGGTGAATAACATCCCCATCATCACTACTCGGCCGCATATGTGACTCATGTGACCAGGATCAGGCAATATGACAGCGGCTTCTGACGACCTGCACACGGATGGCGCTATTCTTTGTATAAAATTGGTAATGTATGTTGCAAAAATGTGCACTGATGAGATTTACAGGTTGAGTTGGAGATGAGGCTAATCTTTTAGTACTGATCATTTCCTAAAGTTAAGAACGAATCGTAGAGTTTACTCAGTAGAAAGTACACCCACCTCATTGTATACTAAGAATGGACGGCCATAATAAAAAGATTGAATTAAGAAAATGATAAGGCCAGTATTCGATAGTAACTTGTAAATACCTTAAAGGATAACAAGTCCAGTTAAAATGACGTGTGTCAAAACAACTTCACGTCATTATGAAACCAACTTTAAATTTTTGTCCAGTTTGGTAATTTTTAATAAAACATGTACAGTCCTTGTGGAAAAGTACAGTAGAAGCAAGTGAAATCAGGAGCTAGAAATCCTGCCATGGGCTGGCAAATGCTCATTGTGGTGTGGACAATTAAGGATAAATGAGTTTTGAAGTCCAATTTGTCAAAAATATTAGGCATTAGTGCCAACTGTCCCGGATGGGCAATTGGAACCCTTATCATGCATGGGCAGGCTCCGCCACAGAGTGAGATTACTGCTCACATTTGCCTGCTGGGATTCCAAACCTTATCAAAAGCTTAAAATTGCACATTTTAATTTTTTTTTCATTTAGCTTTTAACATCCTATCAAAAAATAATAATTTAGCTTTTAACATTTCTTGAAATTTGGCGGTTGCTTTGCTATTTGTTGGGCTTCTGGAATGAGAAAAACAGATGGATTATGGCTAACAAAAGGCCCAAATCAGCAAAAGAAACAAATAGTGAAGTTAGTTATTGATTCTTGATTCCTTGTATCGTAGGGGGGAATGAAAAAGAAATTGGTTCTTTGGAACCATATTCCGTGAACTCATAACTCACTTCAAGGTTATTATCGACAGAAAGTAGTAAGCTTGTACACACAAAATGAGGGCTATAGCCTTTTTAAATATTTTTTATACAATCTCAACCTTTCACCTCAAAAAAAAAAAAAAAAAAAACATTTCTTGAAATTGCCTTTATATCTTTTCTTTGCACACATATGATGACTCTTTTTTAGTTTATTTTATTTTGATAGGCAAAGAAAATAGACCAATCAAAGAAAGACAGAAAAAACCCATCATGAACATAAAAAAAGATAGCAAACATAGTAAAATACTGTCACTTTGATTTATGGACCTGGCTAATATTGGCAAAAGGTAATTATTTGAGATCTATCCCCGAAAACAAAATAAAGTCATTTTGAAGTAAACTCAAAAACCGTTAAACCAATTATCTTCATTAATGTTTAATTTATTCTTGATTAATTAATGTTATTTCGGCCGATTAATTGATGTTAATCTTAACCTATAAATCAACAAATGTTAATTGATCACCAAAACATTAAAAAGAAATGGTGGATGTTAACCTGTAATGGATATGCATCATTGTAGATGATAAGGCAAGGTACTGCAATGAGGGCGAATAAAATCACCAGTATAACAACTCGGCCGCATATGTGAACAGGACCAGGCAATATGGAGGCGGCTTCTGAAGACTTTCCGCCCATGGATGTTGTTGTCCTTTGTTTCTGTATAATCGGTTTCACTTGGTAACGTATCCAAACTAAAAGTTGCAATAATCTGTACTAACGTGATAGAGTTTTTTTCTTTTTTTTGAAGCAACGAGATTGAGTTGGAGACGAGGCTAGTCATTAATTTTTTTCGTAAGTGAACTCGATCAAAAAAAAAATATCTCGTAAATGTTTGACTCGGGCCCATCCAAAAATATAACATACAAATTTTTGCACAAATTTCACATTGCTGCGAGAAAATTCTATCAATTTTTTTCATAAGTGAACTCGATTAAAAAATATATATATCTCGTAAATGTTTAAATCGATAAAAAAAAAAAATCGAATACTGACTTGGTATTAGAAATCACGAGAGATATGCATACCTTAACAACAAAGAATTAATGATTCGAAACGGCAAACTCATCTCTGGAGGTAATGGTTTGAGATTTGTCCACCACTAAAATATCTATGAATGGAAGAGAAAGAGACTCGAACTTAAGGTGGCCGCGGATCATTATGTGTGCAAATTGGGATCAAACCTATGACCTCAAGGTCAGATTTTGAATAGTTGCTAGCCGATTTGATCAATTTCTTAATCACTATGGCGATTGCAACACATCGATGCGAGTTTATTATTTTTTTGAATTTGAAGTTTCTAAAAGCATATACATGGTAAGTAAATATTTTTGGGTTCATGGTGGATGGTGACAAACATGTAAGAGTGAAAAGGATAAACATCACAAACTTGAATGTTGATGAATCCAACATCTAATTTTAGAATGCAATGTCGAATTTAGAAAGGATTTTTAGTGTTAAATACTATGTAATTTGTCGTTTATAACTCCAGAATATAACTACACATCACAAACATGTACGAAGTGCATTAACCGGTGACACATCATAAATACCATGGATATTATGTAAAGATTTGAAAGATTTTTTAATTATTAAAAACAGTTAGGTCTTACTGTCTTACAAGAGTCAATGAACCTAATAATTTTAAAATTGTTATTTATTGAATCTAATTACGTTTTGCAAGATTTACGATAATTCTAGTTATAAAAATTTATATAATTTAAAATAAAATATCGGCAAATTAATAATCTTGTAAGTTCCTTTTTCTTTCCCTCAAACTCATTATTCGCTATTTAGCTAAAAATTTTATTTTGAAGAATCAATAGCAAGGACGGAGGGAAGGGGGTGCAAGTGGGATCACTTGCACCCACCGTATTTTAGATTTCAACGAAAAAAGTTTGGGTCTTATGTAATTTAAGCATATTAATTGTGGGTGCCAAAAATGAGGTAAAATTAATAATTTGCATAGTCACGGTTTCAAAATATAAAATCGCTTTATTCTTTCCTATCAGACAAATTCCCTTTAAAGAGAACTACAAAAAAAATTACCGGAAGATAATGGTGTGCCGGAATTCAAGTGTTGTAACCATCATCTTTGGGATAAAATACAAGATATTCAAGTTATTCAGGAATGCAATGTTGTTGTTTCCGGCTATTGACATCAATATGCACAATTCTTTCCCCTATAGATGTGCCCATAATGGGATTTACGCTGCTACCGTGAAAATGACACATATATACCATATGAGCTTCCATATTGGTGATTTTTTTTGATGAATATCGGAACAAAATTTGTTCGACCCCGTAGCATATAAGTCCTGGCTCCATCCCTAGAAATGGGATTAGGTTTTTGAAGCAAAGGGACATTGTAACAGCAGTTGATATGTTGTTTTATTTCAAAACAAAAGAGACAATTTTGAGGAACTCAGTACCACTCATTAGCAACTCTCTAGTTGGTAATCCATCTTTTACTGGAGCAAAGTCCACTAGAAGAATCCAATTTTATTTTAGGTTAAAAATTCTTAGCTTAAATGAAATTGCACGATGGTTCAAGAGCATAACTCAGTGGTATCCCCACCAACTATAGTATGGAGGAAGTCAGGGGGTTCAATCCCCGCCGTAAAGGTTTGATTAGTTATAGGTTTAGCGGTGTTGGGCCTGGCAGTGGAGCTAGCCCAATTAGTTGGTTCGGATAGGGGCATGGATCCGGCTTTGACGTATAAAATAACGAAATCGCATGACACGTGTACTGAAAACAACCCCTTAGGAACATCAAAAATTCTTGACGTACCGCGTCAAAAACTATACCAAAACCGGGTCCAACGTGGCGAGATAAAAGCTGCAGAGGTTCAGAAACTTGTCTGTTGAACCGGAGCCATCGATCTAAATAAAATATTAGGGAAAATTGGGATCATCGGATTTAGATCTAATTAAATCTCCCCATTAAATGTTCTCTCTCTAATAGCTACTCGCACTCTTCTTCTCCTCAATCAATACCCATCATCGTTCTTACAGTAATGTGCGATTTCATACTCACCTCTCATAATTGGAGAAAAAACAAAAATCTAATAAGAGCATCTCCAAGAGAGGGTGTATCTTGTTTTTTTTTTTATTGACACATAGGATTTTACACCCTCGTTTGACATGACCAATTACTAAATATGAAGGTGTTCAAGAAAGTGTTATCCCTCCGGCTCCACCTCCACGTCATATTTTACACTATTTTTTCTTAGATGGTTTTTAAAAAAATCTCTCTTTATTGGAGATGGTTTTAAATATGAGGTCTTATTTACTCTATGCCTAGATAAAGGGACTAAATTAAAAAGCATTTTTTTGGGAGATGCTCTAACAATTGGCTTTATATTTACAAAGCCAAATTTACCATTTAATTTTTGACATCAAAATAAGTTCATTTTCCTTATAAACAATTGATTGCAACTTGACTGATGGGATATCTATAGTAATGCTGTAATGGTTAGGATTTTTCCATGGGTAGTCTACTTTTAACAACCCAGATTGCGTCAATGGTTGATTTCACAAAAATATCCATTTTTAGCTAAACATTGCTGCAAGGTTCCATGGGCGACTATGTTACTTTGAGAGAATTGAAATGTGCATTTTTGGCATCTTTGGTATTGATTATCTATTGTACTAACGATATCCCATCTGAGTTTAGAGAATATTACTTATTATTATTAATCCATATGTTTAGAGAATATTGAGAATATTCAATTGTTAATTATTATTGAATCTGCAATTTTTTCCCTTTACTATTGAATCAAAACTGTAATTTTTGCCCTAATTATCACAATATATGATCTTTAATTTTTGCCCTTTATTAACGCTAATTACCACAAAATATGATCTTAATTTTTGCCCTACTAATGTTTGTGTTTTCTTATATAATTATTAAAGCTTTTCATATGTAGATGGATGATAATGCGAAGGGAGCCTATGGGAGTGCTTTAAGAGCCGATGATGTCCATGTTTTGAATAGTAAAGATGATAAATGCAACCGAAAGTTGGAATGGCATTTGATTCAAATATATGAAATAAAAAAAAGGATTTGGAGTTAAGATCCTCAAAGAAGGATGAGGGGATACTAAGACAAATTACTTGTGTTCGAGAAGGAAAGCATAAACAGTCAACTCCTCCATTTGTTCCTGTGAATGCAAGGCTAGGGTAGCAGCATGTTTAGGATTGATGAAAAATGGAGGATTACAACACTCTAGGACAAGCCCAAGTAAAGCTCGGTTCAAAGTTAATCAAGAAAAGTGTCAATCATGACGAATGACAAGGATGGAATTAGGATGTGCAAAAACTTTAATATATGTTCAGTCAAGCTGAACCTTTCGTCGAAAGATCTTAGAAACATGCTTGCAAAAGAAAAGCATTTAGAGCTTAAAGATGGAGATGCTACCACACTTCTAAACTACTTCCATAGAATGCAAAAATTAAACAAAGATTGTTTTTATAGAATAGAATTGGGGAAAGAAAATCGCTTGAAGAATGTATTTTGGGCACATAAAAGGTGCAGAGAAGCATATAAAGAATTCGGCGAAGTGGTTACATTCGATACAACCTATTTGACTAATAAGTACGACATGCCATTTGCCCCCTTTGTTGGGGTAAACCACCATGGAAAGTCTACTCTATTTGGATGTGGGTTGTTAGGGAATGAGGAGATTGAAACTTTTGTTTGGTTGTTCAAAACATGGCTTGAATGTATGGGAGGAATTGCCCCACCAGGTATAATTACGGACCAATGCAGTGCAATGAAAAGTGTTGTTGAGATAGTGTTTCCAGAAGCTAGGCACAGATGGTGTTTATGGCATATTATGAAGAAGATTCCAGAAAAACTAAGCAGGTATGACAAGTATTTAAACATAAAATGTAGGTTGAAAAGAGCTGTCTACGATACACAATGTCCAACTGAATTTGAACAAAGTTGGAGCGAGATGTTGGAAAAGTATCCCAAATTGAAATCAAATAGATGGTTAAATGATATATATGGAGAGAAAAGTCGATGCCTTGTTTCGTGAAGACAACTTTTTAGGCGGAATGTCAACTACCCAACCAATGCCTTAAGTGGCAGAAGAAATTGAAGGGAAAGATATAGAAAAGAATCCAAAAACTGAAAAAGTTATGAAACATGTTGTCTTTAAGGTTTGGTTTCAAAATGATGGATGCAAAGTTAAGTGTAGTTGTTGTAGATTTGAGTTTAGAGGAATACTTTGCACTCATGCAATTTTTGTGTTACTCCTAATAAGGTAACACCAATTCCAATGTTATATATTAAGGAGATGAAGAAAAGACGTGAGGTTAGCAGTTATGGAGGGTTCACTTATGTCGATATTGCGGTTAGGTAGTGTTTTATCTGGGAAGGTGGGTGTGGTTGGTTGCATGTGGTTTAGATTCATACTGCCGATAAAGGCCATTTTCAAGCTCTTGTACTCAAATGACAGACTTGTACTCAAATGTGACAGAGTTTTCTTACTTTTAATAAAAAATGTTGGTTTCTATAAATAAATGTTACAAAAATAGCTGGTTTCTAATTGGTCAAAATTAGTTTTCTTAATTTCACTTAATTTTCACCAAACCAGCCTTTAAAAAGTAAATCTGGAGGGAGTATATGATTATGATAAGGTCTTGTACAAAAGTTTTGTATTTATTTACAATATGTTTTTGTCATAGGTTTTGCAACCTTTCTCCTAAACTTGATCTAGTACCGTTTTTATGACACTACAATCTAATCATACTGTTAAATTTGCGACTTCAGGAAATTCCCAAATATGCAGCTTGGAGACGTATGGAACATTTTCACCCATATATGGAGTACCTCAACAATCCCCTATGGAGGATTTCATACATGGAAGAGCTCTTTCCTTTCATATAAGTATGTTCTTTGAATTTCCTATACAATGGGAAATTTGGTATCTTACCATCTATCTTGAAACAAACATTTCTTTCTGTTTTTTTTTCAGAGATACGGAGAGAAACTATAATATACTCCCTCCGTCCCACTATTAAGTGACCTATTTGATTTTAAATTTTGTCCCACTAATAAGTGACCTATATCACTAAACAAGATATTCCTAAAATTATCCTTTTAGTTAATTATAAAAATATAAGAAATATGCAAATTTGATGACTTGTTTATATTCATTGGGCAAAATGCGGTGAACAACCAGTTGGTGCTGGAAATTAGATGGTTCATCATACTTAAGGGAAATTTTGGGACACGAAATGACAAAACTTGCAATATTTAGATGAACAACGCTTTTTATGAACTTCAGTTTGTGTTATTCAAATCCTATTTATGATAACTTGCCTGCTCATAATTTATTCAATACCAAGAAATTTTGGGAAAATTCTCAACAAATACCAAATTTATTCAAGTTCCCAAATTCAAAGTTCCTTACAAATACTGTATTGCATAACTTGAAAGAAATGAATGTGAATGTAAATTAATATGTCGCTGAATCTCCCTGAAATATGCCTCCTTATATGGCAGACCTATGTTCGTTGGAAATGAAAAAAGAAAATGTAATAACTAAAAGGGAGTTATTTTCGTATTTGAAATTAATAGTTTTAGACTTCTAGTTTTTGAATTAACTGACACGATTAAAAGAAAGAAAAATGTTAAAATAGGTGCATTTACCGGTGCAATTTTATTTATATCCAAGAAAGTGAGAACTAAAATGTCCATTGCTAATCTTTTTTCCTTTCATGTTCCACCTTCTTTGGTATGTGATGGTAGTCGAACTTCTTCCTACAAGACAAAATGATGAATTTTGGAAGCAATATAAGCATTGCAGGAAATGTTTGGTAACTAAAATGTGATATAAATGCCTCCCGATAAAAATCACTGGAATGAAATTATTACCTGCAATCTTGTGATCTCCATGTTGGCTTATATGAACTCTTGTCGCTCAAAGATAAAGATTTGTAGTGTCTCCAATCATCGAGCACGAGATTTAAGTCATGGATTTTGGATTCCAAACCAAAACAACAATTTGCATGCATTGTGCAAACTTGGTTCATATTTTTACTTGGTTCACATAACCCACCAAAGTAAAGTGTACTAAGAAACCTAATCTTTAATGCAATTTGTTTTATAAATGGATCAGATAATTTGATTAATTTCACAAGTACAGCTTGGTCATGTTGATTAGGATACCTAATTCTTGAATCATACCAATACTTGTAGAACTGTTTTGTTCTATTGTTTGATTTCACGTATTTAAAGCCAGAATTTGGATTGTTAGCCAAGCTATAAGAGTCATTCAGGAGATAATTATCACAAGATATTTGGAGATCAGTGTCCTCGTAAAACCGGTTGAATGGTTCTCGAAACCACACTATGTCAGCATCCTGTGAGAAGATTGAAAAATGGAAGCTTATTGTTAGTACAAATTCCTTTGCTGTGCATTATTGGTACAAAAATTCCTTTATTTCGTGATATACAATCTTATATCAATGTTGAATAAGTTTTATAAAGTGCGTCTACATACCGTGAAAAGGAAGTTGTATCCCATTTCAAGAACACTTCTCTGAATATCAATCTTACTCCATACCATTTTCAAGTAATCCTCGCTCATAAAATATGCTTCCACGGTGAAATCGACTCCTTCCACGTTCAAAGCATAACAGTGAGGATGCAGTTGTAAGCAACGCTCGTACGCTTTTTGATCCAATGCAATGATCACCAAATGACTCAAAAGGTGTTTGGTGTTCTCTCCTATTTTGAAGCTCTCAAGAAACAAATCCAATATTGAGTTTGGAGCTGCCCATGCTTCATTCAATGTTGTCAAGATAACTGTTTTGTCTTCCATCGATGCGGCCTTTAGTACTCTCTCCAGTTTCAATTGCTCATTGTTCTGCAAAAGTTAGTAATCTTTATTCTCATCATTTTATTGTTCACTGAATTTCATTCATATTCCATCTTTATATCATAACAAGGTGCAAAAAAAAAAAAAAAAACCCCGTAGAGCTGTTTGGATCTCCGCATATCAAAAATGAAATAGAGACTTACTGACGGAGTCGGAGGGAAATCACTGGGATCATTATGACACGAGAGACGCGAAAACTGCAATGGATATGCATCATTGTAGAAGATTAGGCAAGGTACTACAATGAGAGCGAATAAAATCATCAGTACAACAACTCGGCCGCATATGTGAACAGGACCAGGCAATATGGCGGCGGCTTCTGAAGACTTTCCGCCCATGGATGCTGCTGTTCTTTGTTTCTGTTTAATCGGTTTCACTTGGTAACGTATCCAAACTAAAACTTGCAAAAAGTTGTACTAATGAGATTGAGTTGGAGGTGAGGCTAGTCTTTTTATACTTTAAATCATTCTTAAAGTCAAGATAGAGATTAACGAGTTGTACAGTTCACTCTTCAATTTGGGTGTTAAGAAAATTCTTGTATTCTTGAACTTGGTGCACTTGAGGTCCTGACTCCTGAGGTTTGACTTTGCAAATGAATTTGTGGTCAGTAGAAAGTATATGACAAATTAAGAGTGGACGCAATCAAAAGATGAATTAAGAAAATGAAAAGTCGGTAGTATCTTGTTAGTACATTAAAGTTTGATCTGACGCGTCCAAGTCGTAGTTATAAAAACTTCACGTGGTTATATGTGAAGGTGAATTTAACTTGAAGTTTTAGTCCAGTTAGTGTAATTCTTAATACTCCATGGTTGAAGCAATGAACACGTGTAGTTCTTAAATACCCAAGGTGGAGCGGAGCCAAAATGAGACAATTGTTCCCAGGTATTGCTACAGTAGAAGTGGAATATCGCACATATTAATAAATATGCGAAGTGCAGATTATCTAACGTAAGCGAGGACTATCGCACATAGTAAAATCGAGATGATGTATTGGATGATGTCAGCAAAGTCACGAGTATAGTGTGATGATCTATGCGAAGTATAAACTGTGCGAGAATGAGTGAGTGTAACATGAGCGAATGTAACGCACAGTGATTCCGAAAATAGTGGATCTCTTAGCTGTCATCCACTATGTAGAATCCTATATAAGGGGAAGAAGTTATCACATAGAGATTAGAGAGAGATCTTTTGGTATGCGTTAGACAAGAAATTAGGAAAGAGAAAGTTTATTTGGAGAGCAAGTAAAGTCATTGTAATATCTTGTAACCAATTATAAATCTTGATAAATAATAAAAGAATTCCATTATGATTACTTAGAACCTTGTCTAAATATATTGGGGTGTAGTTGTAGGATTTCCTACAACTACATTTTTGACGCTAGAAACAGCTTTGGGTGATAAATCCTGGTAGTAAATTCATAAAATCTTGAAAAGAGTAAGATTCTGGAAATTGTGGAGAAATCTTTTTAATTCTTTATCAATATAGGAAGTGGAAGATGGTGAGACTTGGATCTACTGTTGAACAAGGAACAACAACTAGAAGGAGTAATAGAATTGCTGAAAGAAGAAGAGGTACAAATCTGGAACAGCAAGAAGATAGAGTAAGAGAAAATCAAGGAAACAAAATTCCAATTGGACCTCAGCATGAACAAGAGCGGAACAATGATATTGATTATGATAGAGTGAGTATTCGTAATACACAAACAAATTCCACTTAAGAAGAGGAACAAGGGACTGGGAATGCAAGATTAATTGAAGAAAACGAAGAGAATATGACAATTGATGATCTCAGGCAAAGATTACTAGCAGAACGAAGGAGAGAGGAATAAGAACGTGCGAATTTGGTACGTCTGAATGATGATTTAAGAGAAGAGAATCTTAGGTTGCAAGAACAGAGGTCAAGAAGCGCTACACGATCAAGGTTGAGATCAAGCAGGAGTTCATCAAGACAAATTTAATCTAATAAAGGAAATTCTAGGAGAAGACAACGCATGGAAATCATCGAAGAAAACCTGCAAGTAGATGACACTTTACAAGACCGACAAGAGAGACGACGTGTAGCTCAAGATCTAGGAACTAACCGATATGAACATCCGCGTGAACTTCTTCATCGCACACTTCATAATTTTGAAAGAGAAGAAGATGACCCAAGGCAAAGACAGATGATATTACATGGAATAGAAACGTTGAGAGAAGAATGCGAGCGTGAAAGGGAAATTACACGTGCGAGAGATGAAAGAGATAGACAAAGAAGAAGGGAAGAAATTGAAGAGAGAGAATTGCAAGAAGCATTGCGTCAAAACAATCATGATAATCAAGTAAGGTAGCGCGAACATTATCGCATGGATAATACAGAACAAGGAAGGACTGTACCACAAGAAAGAGAAATGTTAAGACATCGACATGATCGCACAGATGAAGAGGAAAGGTATAATAGAGCACAGATTGATGTGAACACTGAAAGGCGTAGGAGAAGAAGAGAAGAAGTTGAAGAATATAAGATACAAGAGGCAGTACGTCAGAATAATCATGAGAATAGATTGAGGCAAGCAATATTAAAAAGACCTATGCAACAGGATTTAGATCAAACTTTAAGTAAAGAGATTCTTAAAGAAATGGCGGAAATAAGAGAAATGATGACTGCGAAAAGAAATAGTGGAAGGAGACAACTATAAGAAACAGTGGAGGAAGCTGGGAAAACTTCCTTTACAAGGAAAATTCAAATGGAAGTGATACCGCCAAAGTGAAATTTACCAGTGTTCATTAGCATATTTGATCGAAGCGCATGTGCAATACAACATGTGAAAGCTTACACTCGATCATTATTACAGTGGGAAAAGAATGATGCAGTAATGTGTAAATATTTTGTTGCGAGCCTGGCAAGGGAAGCTCTGAAATGGTTTGAAGAGTTAATCGTTTCATCATTTACAGAACGTCTTTTTAGGACAATATATCAGCAATAATATGTCAAGACCAGGAATTGAAACGGCATTTGGACTTCGCAGAAGAGTAAATGAGAGTTTGCGTCATCTAACAACACGCTAGAGAACCATGTGTAGTGAAATGGCAAGACGAGTGGATGAGAGATACCTTATTCTGGCATTTGTCAATGCTCTTTTCCCTACAGATTTATTACACAAATCTTCAGAATAAAGGATACAATAACAATGTCAGAGTTACGCGAAATCCAAGAGGAATACATAGCACTGGAAGAGAAGCAAAGAGATATGGAGTCCTATCCAGTGGCGGTACCTGATGCGAAGAGCGGAAATGCAAGTTTACTCCCAAGAATGACAAATGCTGTTGCGAGTACCTCCCAGTGGAATCAAGGAAAGGACATTATAGAGAGGAAACAAAAGCTAATAGCCATGGGTAGTGCAAATCAAGAAGACTTTGAAAAGGAATATAAAGAAAAAAAACTTCAAAATCACGGAGGTAATAATAAGATTCAGAGAATGGACAATCTACTAGAAGGCTCTGGAGGTCAGCAACCATATTATAATAAGAGACAAGGAACTGGAAGGATAGTATGGGAACATATAAATTTTCCAAAGTTGAACACTACAGTAGATAAAGTATGGGAAGCTGCTATCCTAATGGAAGAAATTCATGAACCACATAATGTAGGAGATGAGCCACCACCAGGGAGGAGGAGTAAATAATTTTGTGTATATCTTCGCTTTCATGGTCACACAACAAATAATTGCATAAATGTGAGGAAAATCATATTGCGGATGATTGAACAAGGGAAGTTGGATCATTTCTTAGCACAGCAACCAAAGAATTTACCACCACCACCGGGAAGAAATTCATATGGAATGTAGAAAGGAAAAAATACATATGTAATTGAAGTAGGTGCGAAAGCAAAAAACTTATATTGTAATTCAATTATACATTCATTCGAAAACATAGAAGACTTCCATGACAATATCTTGAGTGGGGTGTATGCGAGGGATGCTGATGGAAGGAAAATTCTCAACCTTGCGAAAGTATCACCATTAAAAGACTGGAAAAAACAGATTATTTCATTCAGTGCGGAAGAAACACCAGGAGGAGGGGAATCGCATGAATGTCCATTAGTAGTGAGATTAGGAATTAATCCGATACCGAAAGTAGAGGATGATGAAGAAGATGAAGCAAACACCTGTGCAATAAATAGAATACTTATAGATCCTGGAAGTTCTGTTGACATTGTCTTTTATCCTACTATTGATGGTGGTTTTTAAACAAAGGGTAAAATCGTAAAACCCCAAATAACCTAATGTCACCGGTGACACATTTATTAGGACTTTTAATGCTTGTAGTCAGTAATTAATAGGGGGTATTTTTTCAAATTAGGGTTACAACGAACAAAACCCTAATTCCCCTCCGTGCCAATGGCAAATCATGCCAGCCACACCTATCCCAAGCTAGCCGCGCCATGCCAAACTTACTCTGCCTTGGCCCTAGCTATGATAGTCACACCAAACGCGCCAAAGCATGCCAACCATGCTAGACGCACCTCCATCCCAATGGAAAATCATGCCAGCCACACCTAGCCTAAGATATCCGCACCTCTATGCCAATGACAAATCATGCCAGCCATACCAAACGCGCCGAAGCATGCCATGCTAGCCGCACCTCTATGCCAATGGCAAATCATGCCAGCCACACCAAACGCGCCAAAGCATGCCAACCATGCTAGCCGCACCTCCGTGCCAATGGCAAATCATGCCAGCCACACCTTTCCCAATCTAACCGCGCCATGCCAAACACACTCTGCCTTGGCCCTAGCTACGCTGGTCACGCCACGCCAAGCCAAACACCCTTACCTTGGCCCTAGCCGCTCCATGCCAAAGTAGCGCCCGCACCTAGGCTTGCAAACCATGCAACCTAGGCCAAATTGGCCACGCATGCCATTGGCACATTCCAACACGCTCGCTGGTAGCTTTTCTCACTAGGGAATGGCCTTAATGGCTGAGCATGCCATTGGCACATGCCAACACGCTCGCTGGTAGCTTTTCCTACCAGGGCGCGACCCAAATTGGCCACGCATGCCATTGGCACATGCCAACACGCTCGCTGGTAGCTTTTCCTACCAGAGCACGACCCAAATTGGCCACGCATGCCATTGGCACATGCCAACACGCTCGGTGGTAGCTTTTCCTACCAGGGCGCGACCCAAATTGGCCATGCATGCCATTAGCACATGCCAACACGCTCGCGGGTAGCTTTTCCTACCAGGGCGCGACCCAAATTGGCCACGCATGCCATTGGCTCATGCCAACACGCTCGCTGGTAGCTTTTCCTACCAGGGCGCGACCCAAATTGTCCACGCATGCCATTGGCACATGCCAACACGCTCTCTGGTAGCTTTTCCTACCAGGGCGCGACCCAAATTGGCCACGCATGCCATTGAAACATGCCAACACGCTCGCTGGTAGCATTTCCTACCAGGGCGCGACCCAAATTGGCCACGCATGCCACTGGCACATGCCAACAGGCTCGCTGGTAGCTTTTCCTACCAGGACGCAACCCAAGTTGTCCACGCATGCCATTGGCACATGCCAACATGGATCGCTGGTAGCTTTTCTTACCAGGACATAGCCCTAATGGCCACGCGTGCAATTGACACTTGCCATACACGCCACTAGCAGCTCTGGCATTGCCACTTACACTCAACGTACAACCTACCACCAAAGCATTCCGCACATGCCATTGGCACATGCCACACACGCCACTAGCATATCTGGCATTGCCACTTGCACTCAAGGTGCAACCCGCAACAAAGGCATTCCGCACATGCCGGTGGCACATGCCACACGCGCCTCCCTAGCAGCGCCACTTGCACTCAAGGTGCATCCAACGCCGAGACATCAACACAAACCGGGGATGCTTTCTAGGGTTTTGGTTTGGCGGTCACAACATGCAGCGTACACTACGCTCACATTAAGAAAGCGTGAATAGGAATAAAGCGGTCAAATAAATGAGGAAATAATGGTGAAAACGTTTTCACCCATAAACACCTTGCGGTTACCACCTCCTCCCATTATTTCACCCTTTACTCTCTTCCTTCATGAGGCCGGGTACGTTTCAGCCTCGACTTGTATAAATAGGTCTTACCTATTTCCACCAGACGACAAGTCTCGGTCAGGAGAAAAATACAACACTCTCAGAAAACGCAACTTTGCAAGCTCTCCAAAAAGCTTTCATCTCTTGCAAGCTTCCTAAGCTTTCACTTTCTGATACAAGTCGAGACACTACTCTCCCAGAATTATTCTGGTCTCAACACCTTTCTTTGCTTCCCTCCCAAAATCAACCCTTCTCCTCCACTTTGTGACCGAATCAAGTCTGGAACGGCCATTTCTTGGTTTAGGCCGGACTTGTACAGATTGATCTCTCAATATATAAAGTGCTCACGTGCAAAGACATTTGTTTAGGGTTTAAACCAGTTTCTCACTCACCTACCGAATTCACCAAAATCGGCGAAAACGATTTTTACCCATAAACAATTGGCGACCACAATGGGAGGTTCGATCTTTCGGTTACAATGTCAACTTTCAACCAGCGATCTCATTCTTCGACCTAGACGTCAAGATGGTAGAGGAAGGCAATCCACTCTGACTCAGTTAGTCGACGGCTCGATTATCAGTTATGACATGACAAGGGGCGACTGGGGACTTCTCACAAGCTAGAAGCAAAACGATCCGCCCAGGGATTAACGGCACAGTTATCGGACAACTCAACAACGATTCGAAAGACTGGGGACTTCCCATGACCATGTTTCTCAAAAAAAAAAAAACTTGGTCTTGCACCCGGAAAGTTTATTCTCATCAGAAGACCTGAGAAACCGAGTAAGTCTTATCTAGACAAAAATACGTGGTTTGCTTTTTCAAGTTCTGATAAAACCGATAGCCATGTTATGTTTCATCCCATATCATCTACCAACACACGGTTCCATGGTTTTCCTGGGATGTTTGCGTCACTTTCAATCATAACTAAAACAATCAACTCCTAAACAATTCATTCCAAAAAGAATAACCCAAATTGTCAAGGTAACATTTATCTATCAACCCAAGAAATCCAGGAAGACAAAAACCATGAACCAGGCGCTTTGTTTCCCTTTAAAAAAAATAAAAAATCACCTACCCGTACATACCTACTTTGCACAATAATAATTACCTGTCACTATTAGCAGACGTTACTACAGTGACATTTGAAGAATTATTTATGATGAAGTATTTACACAAGTTTATGAAAGGCATACCTATGGCTACAGTTTACACCAGCACAAGAAAACAATAAAACAAATTGAAAGAGAAACGCTGGAGTACATAGCTGGAATATGCTTGCCCACTTTATCACTACCGCGCTACCGCTAACACCATGACGTGGTAACAAAGATACGAGGTAAAAAGGGGAGCCAACCCATTTCATAAGCATAATACTTTTTGGAATTTGAATAAGGAAAGGATTTCCTATTTGAGCTACGTATGGGAAGAGGCAACTGGGCCCGCAGGAACAAGTCCAAGCCAATGGTCAACACCATACCGAAATCCAAGCCAGCGTACATGCCTAACCAGCGTCCACACCAAGTCAGCGCCCATTCCAAGACGATCCAGCGCCTACCAGACGCGCTTCCCAGATGCGCTTACCTGATGCGCTTGCCAGACGCGCATGCCAGAAGCGCTTACCAGACGCGCTTGCCAGACGCACATGCCAGGCACACATGTCGTACGCGCATGCCAGCCGCAGTACAACACTTTGTGCTAACAGTTTGCATCCTTCCAGTGCTAACATCTTGCGCCCTTCCAGCACCATCCTCGCTTTCGAAACAGCGCCATGGCTCCAAAGACTTCGTGATCAAAACCGTGTCATCTCCGCACGATACACTTACGATCACCGGGCCGCAGAGCCACTTCCGCCACCCCAACGGTTCTTCAAGTATGAAAGCTCCAACCGTCACCAGAAGACGCTACTCCACCATCAGGGCAAGATACTTGAAGATCCGGAAGAAGCCGACCTCCTTTTAGCACTGTTGATTTGATAAAAAGACAAAAGATACTTCAGCAGGACGCGCGTTTATAGATGAAGAGGCTCGCGTTGCTCTTGAACGCCCAGTAGAAGGGGATAATCAATCCAATTTCGTCACACGTGAAGATCAGGAAAAACTTCTCCAAAATCGAAAGCAAGGGAAATCAACAACTCTCCTGAGTTCACGGAGACCAATCTTCCGTCAGGACCCGCACAATGGGAACTTCGCCCACAAAGTCGTACAGTCTATGATGAAACAGTTATGTGAGATTCTATATTTCTCCAAGGCGTAGCGTCAAGACATATTTGCAACCCTCAACCACACTGCATCAGGAAAGCAGGCGTTTCCAGCCAGGGAAGCCGTTCCCAAACCCCAACCTCTCCTAGAAAGCACGATCGATAGATGTAACTGGGGACTCCTAACCTCTGTTCTATTGAGGGATGTCGAGTTTGACAGAACGTGACGCGGCCTCCGACTTCAAAATGGTAGCCGTCAAGGCTCTAAGATTTGCAAGACGTCGTTTCCACGTTCTCTCCAGAAGTAGCTCCGCATCAACGTTCTCTCCAGAAGTAGCTACGCATCAACGTTCTCCAGCGGTGGCTTCGCTTCAACGTTCGCTTCAACGCCACTCCTTCCTGCAAAGGGTCGTGCCGCCACACTCCCCATATCAAGGAACATAGTCACAGCCAGCCAATCTTCGTAGTCATGGACACCTTTTAATCCATCTCGCCAAAACTCGTCATCATGGACAGCTTTGCTCGCTTACGCATCCAGCCAATCCTTTTACTTCCACGGAAGCCCATAGAATATCAGCCAACATACTTTGTTACCACGACAATGTAGTTTCTCCTGATTACATCTCCTACCAAGAACTGTTGCCCCTCATTCGTTGATACCAGCCAGAGTTTCACCGTAGCAGCAATTACTACAAAGATGGAAACATGTAAACCATACTTGGGGACGGAAGATATACACGGGATCCCTTCACCATCAAAGCTCAAGACACAGTCCACCAAAAATCCGTACCCACAACAAGGTCCTCTACTCTTCAAGGGTGCAACACGCAAGAATATCATCACCTCTCTCGTCTAGAAGACTCCTTCAACACTTTACGAGGCCGCGGAGGATCCCGAGCCCGCACTATCCGAATATGTCATCATGTAATTTCGAGCATCCCAAGTCACATCCAGAAGAGTACGATAGGCTTATATCAAATACCGTGGAAGGGGGATTCAAGGCGATGTAATGAAAGTAGGTTATGCATGGGGACTACCAGCATGAGATGCTTTCACTTCCCTCAACCAGGTTATTACTGATTTCAACATCATCACTATCGAGGTTTTACGAGCCGCGGGAATTTTTCAACATGAAGCCGTACATGTGCACCGAAACTCCAAAAGCACGCCGTAAGGTTACATTCACGTATTCATCCATGCCATCATATCAAACCGAAGTATGACCAGGGACTTCTCACCGCATCCCATTTCGTACGATAGTCCAAGATTCAAGATGGTTTGAAGGATTAACTTGGAAAAAGTCCCTAAGACTTGATAGCAAAATAAGATCGGCAATGGAACGTCTCCCTATTTCATCCCGGGGCGCCAGAAGTTTTCGACCATGAAAGCATTCACAACAACTTGAAAATGTTCATGAGAAGTTGAACATGTTCATCACTAGCAGCCCAACTAAATTCAGCTTCACTTTCTATAAGAAGTTGAGAGCGAATTAAATTTCTTTCCTCAACAAGTGCGTTCTTTTCGCTCAAAGATAAATCACATTCTTTCTGAACTTTAATAATGGATTCTTGGAATTTTTCTAGTGCTTTAGCACCCTTAAGAGCAATCTCATCTTTATCACTAATAAGCTTATTCTTCTTCGTCTCCAAGACTCGAATTGTTTCTTTATTCTCCTGAAGGCGGCGCTTAAAGTTTCTAAGAGCAGCATATTTCAGTCTTAACCCTTCCAAATTCAGACTCTCAAATCCCTGGGTAGGGTAATTATTTAAAGAAGAGTTAAGATATTCTAAAAGGGTTCATCATCAGGGAGATTGGCTGCCTCATCCGACAAGTTATAAAGGTCTGCGAATATAACAAAATAAGAAGTGCGAATTATCGCATAAAATAGAAGGATGGGGAAAGTAAAGACTACATACTAATGAGTTCATCATTTATTTCTCAGGCTCTGCGAATCAGTCCAGAATTAGTTGAGTTCTCAGTTTTGGTGTTTTCTGTTTCCAGCTTAAGAAGTTTCCTCTGATAATCTGAAGAGATTACATAAGACAAATGGGCTCCCTGCGAGAACACAAAGGAAATATTATTGATAAGATTAAGGTAATACTAAAGAAAAGACAAAGAACAAAGTTGCAAATATTACCAAGGAGCTAATTGTATATTGGAGATTTGGATTTATCGCAGAGGCAAATCCGCGAAGAGATGGATCATCCAAAGTAGGAGCATCGCAGATCCTTGATACCATTCTAAAAGCACGATTTAATTCTTCATTATTAACAGCAGTCAAAAGATCCCCAACAAAAAGATTAGATAACTCTTTCAGAGAGGAGGAGATTGATGAATCTTCAGGAGCAAGAGTGTTGTCATCACTAGACTCTGAACTTGAGGAAGAATCGTATCTTTTACTCTTTATGGAAAGGTCATCCATTGAAGAAGTCGTTTTGGACGAAGATTTAGACGCGAGTTTCTTAGGAAGATCCTTGCCTTTACCCGAAGTCGCTACCCAAAGATTTCACCTACGCGAATAATCAAGATAAGAAACAGAGGAAACAATATTGTTAAAGATAAAAATAGAATATTTCTTAATTTTTTATTCTGCGAAGATGATACATTGTGTGAAGCCTTGGCTCTCTTAGCAACCTGCGGAGAAAGGAGTAGGGAAATAAGAAGAAAATTTCGGACAGTTCAAATTATGCGAGATTGAGAGTACTTATGTAAAGATCACATACCACTTTCTTTTTCTCAATTTCGGACAGTTCAAATTTCCAAGGTTGATAAGAAGAAAGTTTCTCGGGAAGAGGAAGATCAGAGCCATCCTCAGCTTTACCAGAAACATAAGGACCTTCTAGAATGGCAGGGCAATTAAGCCAGCTTGAGTCATTAGATCTGCGAGCAGTGCTATTGGATTTTTCATTCCAGTCAACATCTCGCATGATCTTCTTATCTTCAGTAATACCATCTTTTCTTCTTAAGCGAACGGCCCATTTAGTTGAATTACTTTTTCATAATTCCAACATAGTAATTTTTGAAGAAGTTATCAAGAGTGTATTCGGTAGAGTCGATGATCTTATCACGATACGATTTGTTTCGCACTTATCTAATCCGGTAGCGCGGCGAGAATATTCCAATGCTATTCTAATCGTATCACCACTTAGTTGGAATATTCCCCGTGCGAATCGATCATCAACAAGAATTTCATAGGAATAAGGGAATTTCTGGGTTATACAAGGGAATTGGAAGACTATTCATAAGTTGTCCTAATGAGACAATAACTCTTTGATTTTTACATTGTTCAGAGTTTATCAAATCAAGATTGAGTTTGGATGAATAATCAAATGATGAAGGAAGAGAAAGTGAATAACCTCTTGAATTGAGTTCTTCCTTTAACCTAATGAATTTTGTCTCCATCTTCTTACCAGCTGGAGCCATTGAAGAATGAGAATGAAGAAGAGTGAAAGTTATTAGATAAAGATCGAGATCAATGAAATCAATAGCAGAGAAGACGAAGTAAGAAAGTAAGAAGTAAAAAGAAGAAAGAAGAAGACGAAGGAAGATATATAGGAAAAAGTAAGTCTCGTTTTTCAAGATTTCATTTCATTAATGCGAAGAATGAATGGATAAAAACATGCGGTTAAAAGGACGTGTCAGATAATGAATGGTTAAGAAGACACGCGTAAATAAGGAAGGTTGGAATTCCGGAAGGGTTTCGGCAGAATAGAATACGAAAAGATACGCATGTGTGATATTATAGGATGGAAATCTCATATCGCTCACTCTTTAGAGTAAACGAAATGAGAAGAGGAAAAATGTAGGAGTGCAATATCGCACATATCAATAAATATGAGAAGTGAAGATTATCTAACGTAAGCGAGGATTATCGCACATGGTAAAATCGAGATGATGTATTGGATGATGTCAGCAAAGTCATGAGTATAATGTGATGATCTATGCGAAGTATAAACTGTGCGAGAATGAGTGAGTGTACATGAGCGAATGTAACGCACAATGATTCCGAAAATAGTGGATCTCTTAGCTGTCATCCACTATGTAGAATCCTATATAAGGGGAAGAAGTTGACACATAGAGAGAGATCTTTTGGTATACGTTAGACAAGAAATTAGGAGAGAAAAAGTTTATTTGGAGAGCAAGTAAAGTCATTGTAATATCTTTTAACCAATTATAAATCTTGATAAATAATAAAAGAATTTCATTATGATTACTTAGAACCTTGTCTAAATATATTGGGGTGTAGTTGTAGGATTTCCTGAAACTACAGCTACTTTGCACAATCAGCATCATGAGAATCTTAGAGACTTAAGAGAGGTATTGATTCCGTCACCCAGCCCATCTACAGTAAAACATTAATAAAATAATAGGATTGGGACCGCCCTACTTCTACTATTTTAAAGAGATATTATATAATCGATAATTTAATAATCTATTATCTTATAAATATATTAATTTTTAACAAAAACATCATAGTCAAGATTGGCATACAACTTTGGTAGGTAACCTAGCAACAATATAGGCACCAACTCCTTTTTGAATAGCAATACCTAATATATGAAAAATAAAACTACTCAAACCACTGCTAGCATCATTGCTAACTAAACAATTCTTCAGACGCTTGAAAAAACACAAAGTATCTTCCCCCAGTTCCCCTAAAGTAGAGAAGGCCAGAACGCCCAGACCATAACCGTGTGATACACATTTGTCCAAGTATTTAGTGCGCTTACGTGAAACAGCACTAGAAATAGCTTTACCTGGGATAAAAGAGCGAGTACCATCACCATTGAAGGGAGAGACACCAGGGACATCCATACAAACATCTTGGCCATTTTCCCAGTTAAGAACAAGGATATCAGCATGCCGTAAATCTTTGTCATCATCCGGCAGAAATCCAAAGGAAACTTCCTTACGCGTAGGCACACCAGCTTTGTAACAAATGCCAGCAATTACATCACGCACAAGGTCATGTCGAAACTTACTTCCAACATATTTAGCATAATGAAGCATGTGGTCCCCAAAGATATACATAGATCTGTTATAACTTAAGCAAAGACCATTCTCAAAAAACAACGGATTGCCAAGGCGATATCAAAAAACAACTCTGAACTATCTTGGCCCAAGGCATTGATTAAGCCCATTAATTGGTACAGCCAAAAAATAATCATGTGCATGCTTAACACAGTTATACTGCCACAAAATGGAATCTCTTGCAGACATAGAAAATTGGTCTGGGATTCGCTTCTTAACTGCATCAAAATAAGTGACTGCCAGGGAGTGCATGGAAGGGGGGGAGGCAGTATCATCGACGCAATAAGAAGAAGGTAGTCCACATACCTGGATAAAATTCTGAAGAGCCAACTGATAGGCAGAACCTTTGTCTGTTGGGAATAGGCTACCAAGGATCACCTTTTGTATCGAAGCAGTCTAGCTCTGAGCAGCAAGATAACAGTATGTGCGGGTGTCTACCATGGTATAAAAAAAAATTTAATTTTTAATTTTTTTTTAACCATTGTGGTTTGACATAAAGTACCTAGGACGTACATCCATTGACTAATTTGATAGAAATTTTTTGATGATGAAACATTGGAAATTGTAGAAACATTAATACTATACTACATCCTATGTATTCACAAACCCTAACTTAATATAAACAGTATTTACAATTTAATTTATATATAAATTTGATATGTATGAAAATTATTTTTTATTATTTACTTTAGCCGTTCCCATTGAGGGTCTTAATCAAAAAGTTGGTTCATGACAATTTTGTGCCGTGCTTCAATACAGGCTTGGGATTCCACTTTTTGAAGAAGTAGGGGTATGTCCTAGTTGTGATAGGGAAATGGATATTATGGAGATCATGCATTACACTGTGCCCATGAGGTTGGTCTTAAGTTCATACATGATTTAGTTCGTGACACGGTTGCAGACATGTGTTATCGAGCAGGTGTGCTAGCTAGGAAGGAAGTAGATTTGGGTCTCATTTCCAATAATGGTTTGGCCCTGAGACCAGCTGATATCATGGTTTATAACTGGGATAATAGGAAGGACATGTGTTTGGATGTCACTGGCGTCTCACCTTTTACAGGGGGAGGTGTGAATACTTTCGTTCATGCTCAAGGAAGCGTAAGAAA
This sequence comes from Papaver armeniacum, assembly GCA_023531295.1. Lineage (NCBI taxonomy): Eukaryota > Viridiplantae > Streptophyta > Magnoliopsida > Ranunculales > Papaveraceae > Papaver > Papaver armeniacum. Next base: position 181,562 of record JAJJWW010016440.1, on the reverse strand, counting down.
TATCTGGAAAAATGTACTGCTCAAGGTTTGGGTTTTGGAGTCCTTGCCTTCTCTACTTTGGGAGAGCTTGGTAGTGACACTTTTGACTTTCTGAAGAGATTGCGCAATTACTTAGCTAGTCATGATGCGAATATTAATGTGGGAGATTTTCTTTTCCATAGACTAGGTGTGGTTATTCAAAAAGGGATTGGAGCACAACTTGTTGCTCGACTTCCTTCCATCTCTCGTGTACCTCCTTCTTTCGTTGATTTTGAATATTAATAAAAATTAAATTAAAAAAATAGAATTATTATGTTATATAATTTTTGTTTAAGGGAAATTTTTGGAATGTACTATATTTTATATATTATCGAATTTATTATTTGAGTGGGGTTTTGTACCACAAGTTTAGTCACCTTGGGTTTTTATGGCTAGTTTTGAATAACTTTTACTATATTTTTTAAATTATTCTTTTTCTAGCTATCTTTTATTTTCAAATTGAATAAAGATTGTATTTCATATTTTTAAAAATCAAAAGAAATTATCAAAGTTACTTTCAAGCGTCGGAAACTACCATTCTGCTTCTTTAGTTAAGCTGATGTAACCAAATGTTAAACTTAGATATGATAACCGATTAAAAGAAGAAGATGCGATTTACAGACATTTATGTGGCTAATGTGGAATAAATGGTGAAATACAATGGAGATCAAGGTACTTTGCCGCATGATAGTTTTCCTTATATGGACTGTACAAACTCATTTAAAGTAAATCTGCAGAGTAACATTGATACCGCAAAACTCAACTCAAATGATTTCACTAAAAGTATGATTGACTTGTCTGAGATAATATGATTTAATGGCTCTTGATGGAAAAATGAAAAAGAAAAGTTTTTTTTTTTTTTTTTTTCGAAGAGAAAAGGTTAAAAATGTATTGAAAAAAAAAAAGAAAAGAATGTACATCTTGTGAAATAGTTGTACAGGGCAACCCATAGCTAAACAAGTCAAAGAATCAAAATATCAGAGAATCAATGACTGAAACCCAATTATACATGAAATCAGTTGCCGTGAAGCCACTACAAAACCTAGTAGGCGACCCCCACAAAAAGATTGTCAGTTTGATATCTATAATGAGGTCCTCCACCTTCTTCGGCCTTCCTTGAAACGCGGTGTTGTTTCTCGCATTCCAGATCAACGATATGATTGCATAAGGAGTCAATCTCCAAATATGTTTCCCATTCTTCCAAACCTTGTATTGAATCCATTGACCCAGTGAATGCCAAAGCTGGTCATAAAATGGTCCCAAATTTCCTTAGAAATGGAGCAATGTAAAAGTAGACGATCCGTCGACTCGTCTACGGTATTACAAAGATAACAGTTACGTGGAATTGTCACCCCTCTTCTTCTCAAATTAGCAATAAAAGGAACTGCATCTGAATAAATAGACCAGATAAACATATTTACCTTTGACAGGATTTGATTGGTCCATATGATCGTGGAAAACTCGCACACTTCAGCTTGATTTTGGTAGTTATAACACTTCTTGACAGAGAACTTACCGCCCTTTGATAAAGAGCAGATTCTACTGTCACTGGACGAGGTTAGTGTTTGCCATTAAGTCGTTTAGCTGACGTTCTTCAATTGTAGAAAGATCCATGTTGAAGTTTAGAACCCACTGAGAAGATGCATTAATCATTGCTGCCACTGTATGCTTCTTTGACCTTGCAATTTTATACAACACTGTATAAGCCTCCTTGAGAGTATGATTTCCAGTCCAATGATCAAGCCAGAAGAGAATACTTTTTCCATATCCCACCACCAATTCAGAATTTGAAGTAACAAGGTCAGTTGTTTTCATGATTGACTTCCACACTCCAGTTCCTTGTGGTTTATAAGAGGATTGAGGAAGAACGGCGTCGGGATTAAGGTTCATTTTCTGCAGTACAATCCTTCTCCACAGAGCTTCATTCTCTTCACCATAGCGCCACACCCATTTGGCCAAGAGAGCATTGTTTGTCTTCTTAATATCCCGGATCCCTAAATCACCAGCCTCTTTGGGTGTACAACATTTAGTCCATTTCACCCAAAAAATCTTTTTCTTCTTCTTTGTTGAGCCCCATAGGAATCCTCTCATAAGCTTGACCATTTGTTTTTCGATGGTACATCGGAAGACTTGAAATGGTCCTTCTAATCAATATTTATCTCCCACTTTTTGTAAGGAATTTCTTCTTCCAGGATGCTAGCTTCGATCTCCATTTTCTCTAAAACATCTTTCCAAATTGAAGTATGTCTTGTAATTTCTCCAAGAGGAAGACCCTAATATTTGATTGGAAGCACTTCCACTTTACATCCCATCATTTGGGGGCCAACCCATGAACAGAGTCATCTGCACCTATGCTGCATAAAGAGCTTTTTTCCAAATTAACTTTTACACCTGTCATTGCCTCAAAAATCAGTAAAACATCCCCGATATGGTTGATCTCGTCCTTAGTTCCATTTGCAAAGATTATCGTATCATCTACGAATTGCAAATGAGTAATTGGAGTCCCGAATTTAGATACAGCAAAACCCTGCACCTTCCCATCTTGATGAGCTTTGGTCATTAGCTTGGAGAACACTTCAGCCGCCGATATGAAAATGAACGGTGAAAGTGAATCATCTTGTTTTACCCCTCGTTGAGTCTGAAACTTTTCAGTGGATCTCCCATTAACCAACACCGCGATTCTAGACACCATTGCGTCCATTTTATCCACTTGGTACCGAAGCCATGACACTCAAAAAGATGTAAAATAGTACTCTAGTTTATATGATTGAAAGCTTTTTCTATTTCGATTTTGTATATCACACCTGGTTGCTTTGCTTTGAGTCTAGCGTCAATGCACTCACTTGCAATCAGAATCCCATCCATGATGTGTTTTCCGCGAATGAATGCACCTTGAAACTCTGAGATAAGCCTAGATAGAACAACCTTAAACCTCCTTGCAAGTAACTTTGAGAGAATCTTATATACACTACCTAATAAGATAATAGGCCTGAAGTCATTTGGTGTACAGGTCTCCACTTTCTTTGGGATTAGAGTTAAGAAAGAAACATTGCATCTCCAGTCTAAACTTCCATAACGATGAAACTCATTCAACACCTTCATTAGATCAGTTTTGATGATATCCCAAGATTTCTTGTACAAGTCCATAGTGAAGCCGTCAGGCCCCGGAGTTTTGTCAGCTGCAAAGTTCTTGATAATTCCTAAAACTTCGGCTTCGTCAAAATCCCTTTCCAACCATTCAACTTCAGTTTCGGAAATAGTAGTGAAATTCATACCTGTAAGCTTTGGTATCCACTGACAACTTTCCATAAACCTTTGTGAGAAATTCTCCCTGAAGTTATGCTTGATAATTTCTTGGTCAAAACAGTCAGCTCCATTCACCACCAACTTAGACACCTTATTTGCTCTGTTTCTTGCATTCACTATCTTGTGGAAGTATTTTGTATTATTGTCCATGTCTTTAAACCCATGAACTTTGGCTCTTTGCATAACTTTTCTCGCTTCCATCCTCTCGAATTTCAAATGCTCAACTTTTGCATTAGCTCTCTCAGATAATTCAGCTGCATCCAAACGTTGCGCTTCCTCCTTGAAATCTAGATTGCTGATGGTTTCTTCAAGCTTTAGTTTGACCCCCTTAACATTTCCAAATTCATTCTTAACCCAATTTTTGATAAAAAATTTAAGATTAGCTTTCTATTAAAAACATAGCTTGGCCTACCAGAAAAGGTCAGTCATTGTGTCCCACCAAATCTCAAGCTGCTTCATAAACTTGGAGTTAGAAAGGAAAAAATTCTCGAATTTAAAGGGAGGTTTACCTTTGATTTTAATCGTATTGTCTAACAACAGAGGGTGGTGGTCAGAGATGACCCTAGTTAGACAAATTTGAGTAGCATTTGGCATTAATTCCTCCATTGCAGAAGTAAAAAGGACTCTGTCCAACCTACAAAGAAGAGGATCAGGTTCTTTCATATCAGACCAAGTATAACTCCCACCCAGGAAAGATTATTGTTAGTTTTGAACTTGGTTGTAATGGAGTGAGCACCCATTTCCTGTTGTCTTCCATAGTCCCATCTGATAAAGTAGTTACATCCCCTTAGAAACTGCAACAACTCATCATCTATATCATCCAATTCTTTCTTATTCAAGCGTCTACTGAAAAAGTGGGGATCTAACAACCTTACCCAATATTTCGTATAGCAATCTGTATGCACTAACTCCAATATAATTCCAAGAGCACCAACTAATAAAGCGAGCTCAATCAAGTAATATATCTAAGGGTTATATCTCTGTTTCACAATGTAATCAGCAAATCAAACAGATAGAAATCCGCGAGCCTGATTATTATATGAAACACCTTGAACGGTACCAAAGACCAATGTTCAAGTGTCAATCAATTTATATCAACAACCAAAGGTTGGATTATCTAATTGATTGAACTACGTACAACCTGTGATATTTCAATTATATAGAAAATATAATGCGGAAAAGAAATAACACAAACACTAGAAATTTTGTTAACGAGAAAACCGCAAATGCCGAAAAATCTTGGGACCCAGTCCAGATTTGAAAATCACACCGTATTAAGACGCTACAGACACTAGCCTACTTCAAGTTAACTTCGTTCTGGAATGTAGTTGAGCCCTAACCAATCTCACACTGATAAAGGTACAGTGGCGTTCGTTACGCCTCTGAATCCCAGCAGTACTCTACGCACTTGATTCCCTTAGCTGATCTCACCCACAACTAAGAGTTGCTACGACCCAAAGTCGAAGACTTGATAAACCAATATGTCTCACACAGAAAATTCTATTGAATAGATAAAATTTGTCTCCCACAAAAATACCTAAGGGTTTTGTTCTGTCTTTTGATAAATCAAGGTGAACAGGAACCAATTGATACACCGGACTTATATTCCCGAAGAAATGTACTTAATAATATCAATCACCTCACAATAATTTTAATCGAATGGTAGCTAAACAAGATATTGTGGATCCACGAACGATGAGACGAAGATGTTTGTGACTACTTTTTATCTTGCATATCGGAGATTAAATCTCGAACAAATATTAAGGAAGATAGTACTCAATACGATAGAAAACAACAAGATCAGATCACGCAACTACTGAGAAAATAGTTGGGTATGGCTTCACAATCCCAATGAAGTCTTTAAGTCGTTAACCTATAATGGTTTTCGAAAAACCTAGGTTAAAGGAGAATCGACTCTAGTCGCAACTAGTATCACACAGGAGGTGTGGGGATTAGGTTTCCCAGTTTCTAGAGTTCTCCTTATATAGTTTTCAAATCAGGTTTCGCAATCAATGTTACCTTGGTAACAAAGCATTCAATATTCACCGTTTGATGAAAACCTGATTAGACTCAAGTTAATATCTTTCAACCGTTAGATCGAACTTAGATTGTTACACACAAATGAAAAGTGATTTCATTTAGATATGGGTAACCGTACCTAAACGTGTACACCTTGTTGGCTCAATAATAGTTAACCGAAGTTAGCCATATGAACACTTTCATATCAACCTTATTCATCTTAACCATAACTAGTTCAAATGACTCAAATGAAACTAGTTCTAGAGTTGATCAATTGTTTATATTCTCATAGAAGTATACAAGATACAATTGAAGCAAAATCAATTTTGATTCACTCGAATCAATTCATGAACATTATAGCCACGGTTTACAAAATATTGCATTCCTTATTATATAAATGTATTAGTTCATGAACAAACCGATTTTAGAACATAACCTACTCAAGTATGCGACGGGTACGCATACCTAAATGGTCGAACTAAGTTTGGGTTCGCCAGTACGCGAACGTGTACGCATACCACCAAACTCAGTTGAACTCCGGAATTTGGACTTACGCCAGTAGGCGAACATGTACGCGTATTAAGTTCTCGGACTTTCATTACCCAACCAGTACGCATACGTTTACGCATACCATGGTTCCCGGACTTGGAATAACTTGCAACAGTTAGCATACAAGTACACATACTTTGCTATATCCAATCATGGTTAATTTGTTCTAAAATCTCATTTCAATCATTGAAATATTCTTAGAAGACGAGAATAGTTGTCTCACACAAACTATTAGCTCCGAAGAACTTTTTAAGTAATTGAATGATCAATACTAAACATTCCAAGTCTACATCAAATTATTGTCTCACACAAATCATGTAAGATGTTACCAGGCGATTTTCACATGATCATCATTTGACTTTCGTCAAGAATATAAGATGAACTTGGTTAAAGCGAAAGCTTACCAACACATATTTCTCGAAATATGTAAGCGAGTTAAACTCAGCTCGAAATATCAAATGTGTATAATCGAAGTCTATATAGTTATACGACTTTTGTCTCAAATAGGATATAGAGTGGATGGACTTTTGAGTGATAGATGAGTTAAAGTCTCCACATACATTGTTTTGGTGAAGTTCCACAAGCTTAGTAGTTTTTCTTCTTCAATCGATGAACTCTGTGAAGTCTAAAGCTCAACTACACTTTCTATCCTAATCCGAGACTTAGCTATAAGTAGACTAGAAATCAAGACTTATAGTTTTGGCAACTAAACTTGACAAACAAGCTTGAGATAGCAACGCTTGCGAGTTCGACCGAGCAGTGCTCTAACATCTACTAATATTGAAATTCCAAGAACTATTGTTTGACACCATATCGTCGACAATAGCTTGTTTTGTTCTTGATTTTTCTTTTATAGATTCTTGGAAATCTATCTTCCAAAGTTTGTTGGCCAACCCATTTGTCATTTTAGAACATTATTTTATTGTCATTCTTGATAATCAGATTAAAGTTATCTTGAAATTGTCTATCTTTTAGGATTCCAGGCCTGAGACTAAAATCCATAGGCTTAAAACTTAATATGGGAAAGAAAGAATCATGATTACCTCCAAATTTTTGCAAGATAATCTGTCTCCACGATGCTTCATTTTCCATTCGATATCTCGAAACCCATTTACAATGTTTTTTTATCCCAATGCCACCTCTCGATTTAGGAAGCACAACTTTTCTCGAAACCCATTCATGTCATTTAAACGGAATACAATCTTAAACGGGCAATTATTCTTCCTCGTACGAGTATTGTATACCCTATTAGTCTTCTTTGGATATACATAATCCTTTGTCTTGTGGCTATTCTTCTCCTTGTATTTCCCACTTCTCTCGCATGCCATCTCAAAACGCCTCTTCGAACCTTCGGTATTCCTCACCAACACACACATGTTCTTAAGGGCCGTCTCTTTAGTCCAAGCGATTGCTTCCTTTCGATCTGTTATTCCCTACATAAGAACAATTTTGCATTCATTATAAGGTTCATTACTAGCAATCCATTAGTAATGTTCAAGATACTAGGTGAAAAGTATTATTTGGTCACATACCGGAGGGATTTTATAGTATTCCGACGTATCCCGATAAAGCGTCTTTGCATTTGTTGGATCAATATATGTCACCACCTAATGATCGAATGAAAATTAGTTCCAAACAACATTAAAACACTATGCCGGAAACCCGTACCGGCATGCTCGACCATTGTTCCGGCATAGTCTAAGTTAACCACAACGGAAGACCAAATTTCAAACCTATTCCGGCATATGTGTTTCATAAGAAAACAACGCCTAAGCAAGGAAGCCGGCATTATCGTAACCTATTGTTCCAAGCCGGTACACCATTCCGGCATTGAAAATAATTGATATTGAATGCCGGAATTTAGCTTTGGAAAACATTTATTCCTGCATGATTTTTTGTAGGTGCCGGCATTGTAAAGTTGTAACTGAACAACGCCGGTTTTGTTGCCGGCATTATCGATATTGATGGTACCACGCCGGTACCATGTTCCGGCGCTGATGATTATTAAGTTTCAATGCCGGTTTTTGGTTTGAGATGGAATTGTTTCCTGTATGTTTTTCATTCAGTACCGGCATGGAAACCGATCAATGAAACCATGCCGGTTGAATATTCTGTAGTATATTCCTTGTTAGGTAAAAAGTTTAACTCTGTACCGGCATAGTTTTTTGATAGAATTCTATGCCGGTTTATTATTCAAAATGGGGGATATCAGTCTACCGGCATGGTCGTAGTATGAATACCATGCCGGTACCTCGAATACCGGCATGGTATTCATATAACTACCATGCCGGCACCGAGGTTTTTCAATTGAAAAAATGGCGGGTTTAAAGAAAAAAATCGATTTTTCGACATCTTAGCAGCTTTACCTGTGTGTTGGGGATGCTAGTATGTTGTGCAAGTTTACTTTCTTGTGTTGGTTCTTCAAGAAACTCTCCATACTCATCAAAATCATCATTTAAGGGTGTTGGCTCAACAAAGAGTTGCAATTGTGAGTTGTTGTCATTAGCTGAAGATTCAAGATATGATCCTTGTTGTAGTTGAGCTAAAAATTCAGCAGCAGCAATCCTCTCTTCACAATCATCCTCCATTTTCCCCCAAAAAAGTTCCCTCTCAAATACTTTTTCTCTCCTTCTACTCTCACCTCACTCACCCAAAATCAAATAAAACACACACTAATCATTTATAAAAAAATCTTATGATTTTATTAATTATTATTAATCACTAATCCTGATTAGTGAGGGGTAGATTAGGATTTAAAAAAATAAGGGGTGACCCCGAATTGATATCTGGATTCAGTTTTTGTCCTTTTCTTGTATCCCCCAATTCCTTTTTATATCCCCAAGATATAGACATTCAAATAATCCATCTCGCTCCATATAAAACTTAACCAAATAAGTGTACATAATTAGGAAATGGCCAGATAGAATATTTAGCAAATTTTGTCGAATTGATGCTACTCAGTACCCTTTTAGTTAAAATATTTTTTTTTCTTCTCTTTACCCCATTGTGTTTTTTTTTTTTAATGTAATATTCAATTACTTCTCATCTTTAGAGTGTGTTATTCCCTACTAAAAAGTCTGAAATTCAAGTGTTTTATTCTCATTTTGGCTTGATAGGATACGATGCCGACTCACTGTCCGCCATCGAAACTCAAACAGGGAAGGTTGGAAGCGTTTTACAAGCCTATACCTAAGTGTTCCCTAGTACAGTATTGCTAAAGGGTTTCCGACTTGTTTGTATATTGATTAGAGCCTCCTTCATTGTTTGGAATGTCAAAAGCAAGATATGGATTTGCTCCTCTTGAATCTTTCTAGGTAGAATTTGGGTTCATGCCCCATCAGTAAAACCTAGTCTTTCAAAAGAAACGTTCGTTAGATGGGTTGGAAATAGAAGGAGATGACTTCGTTGCTTTCTTTTTTGACTCGAGGGTAGAAAAACATGGATTTCTTCTTTGACTCTTGTAATTGTGCTCCTTAGTTCAAATAATCAAATCTCGTGCCATAAGCTTGCTGTGAACTGAAACATGCTAAGATGGACACACCTATGAGACTAGATTGCCTTACATCATGCATAGACCAGGTTCAGTAAGGATCTTTATGGAAAGGTAACAATCTCTTCAAAATGAACTATGACTTGGGCCATTTTTCCTAAGCATCCTCGGCTAAGATGTATGTTATGCCCTTAGTGAATGTGGTAGTTTCTTGAACTCAAACTATCATTTATCGTATCGGTATGCTTGTGAGACAATTCGATTGGTTAATTATTTTTCATTTATCATATGTTGTTTGTTTTTCATTTTTAAATATTGAAGAAATATATACATGCTGTTGTTATCATTCTCTAACATTAGTAGTGATTAGTGATTGGTATGCTACTGCGATTCTTTGTTACGTCCTGTCATTTGTCTTTGAATTTTAATATAGCATCTGTGTAATCTTTTTTTTTTTTTTTTTTTTTTTGTTTGATAAAACTGTGTAATCTATTGTAGGTAGCGAATTTTGAATACATAGACGAAGTGCAATCGGCAGTTGAGGTAGAAGCACAGAAGGCGTCTATGCTGAATTAGCATGCTGCCAGCAGTACAGAAACAAAAGTTTACTGGGAAGGTCTGTTAAATGATAGCTGCCTCTGTCAGGATCGTAATCATATTCTGAAGAGAAACTTTTACAGTATTGGACATGTAATGTCCCGTCATTTGAACCACGCTTTCGCTTCACTGCCGCCTGTTTCTGTGCCACATTTCTTCCCATGATTCCATTCCATCCTAGCCCGTGTAACTTTTTATGAAATTGGTTTCCTCACCATCAATCATATTTTTCTCAGAAGATCATTTTTGAAATAGGGATTAACATGAAAATGGAAATCAAGCTTGAACCCCTTGGGTGGTGTATCAATCCTGCACCGCTTGATCGTTTTTCAGATATCTTTCATTTTTCTTCATCGCATTTTGCCATAAATCGGGAGCACCCTTCTCTACTTCCGAGTCTTTATCAGCTTCTTCGTCAGCCTGAACCTCTTTTTGTAACTCCATCAACTTCTTGGACGCGGCATTCACAATATCATACTACCTCATATTCTAAAGTGGTACCTAGCCATTAGCCATTTTGGTAAACTTAAGGTCCGCAGTTCAATCCTCCTGCGTGAGGGCATTACTTCTTCTTTAACTTATCAAAAAAAACGAAGGGCGCTTAACCTCAACTTACTTCACTCTTTACACTAGTAAAAGCCCAAAAGTGCTTTACTATCACAAAAAAGGATCATAAACTGCTGAATTATGCCTTAAAAAAGGAGATGCAAATAGTTCCGACGGTTAGAGAGCGACTAGATAGCACCATTTTTGTTAGTGCAACGGCGTATATAGATGGAACCGAAAATTAGAAGAATCAAAATTAAACTAGAAAGGGGAAATGAAGAAAATGAGTAACAGAAGAACTAGACAAATAACGGCTCTCACAGATATCTTATCCACGCCTGGAAGGCAGGCAAGTCGAGAACTAGAATTCTTGAGACTGCTCAACTGGCCTAATCCCTTCAGGAAAATGATCAACATAGCACAAAAGGTTGGTAAATGGAGAAGCATTTTGCAGACACTAGAACCAGTCCTACTCCTGTACCTCCAATGGCCGAGTGCAGTAATTAATGAGGAGGAGACTAGTCATAAAGACCCACTCTCTTCTTCTCATGTTTTATCCATTGAACATATTCAAGCAAAAACATTTATTCAAATATTATTTTCAATTAACTGATTACATCTTTATATTACAATCATCATCTTAAGTGATGTTAAGGATTTTGTTCATACATTCATTAGCCCAGTCTCTCCCCTTCTTCCAAAAAAATTGAAGGCCAATAACCGTGCCAGCACCCATAACAAATCCCAACAAAGTCAATACAAATAATATCCAATCAAAATTTTCCTCAGAATTCAAATAAATTTGTGGCGACTCTATGGTACTGCTGCTGCAGTTTTTGGGCAGGGGAAAACCACATAATTCAGTATTCCCTTCAAAGGAACTTGGTTCGAAAGTTTGTATCTGACTGCCCGATGGAATTTTCCCCTCTAGGTTGTTGAAGGAAAGGTTCAAAAATGAAAGGAATGATAAGGCTGCTAACTGGGACGGAATTTCTCCAGTCAGCTTGTTCCTCGAGAGGTCTAAGGACTCCAGATTCGTAAGATTCCCCAAAACTGATGGGATCGAGCCTGTGAGAGCATTACCTGAGAGATTAAGAATGTGGAGTGATGTAAGATCTGCGATTCCTTCTGGTATCTCTCCTTCAAATTTATTGTTTGAAAAGTCGATGCTTGTGAAAATGGTTAGGACCTTCACGAGCTCCAGGTCCAGTCCTTTGCTTGTAACAGTCACTATCTGCTGGTAATATACGCTGGCGACACCGGTGCTAAATTCTAATATTTGATTCTCTTCGTTCCCTTGTGCGTCTTCTTCTTTTACCATCATGGTCTTCAAACTTGAAAACAAGCCTTTTGATAGAGTGCCTGAAAAGTTATAAAAATAGTAATATTGAAAAGTTAAAATTAGCTCCTTCATTTCAAACTTGAAAACTAGTCACTTGGTAATTAAAGTACCTGAAAAGTTATTAGAGGAGACGTCAATGATTTGTAAAACTGAAAAATTATAATTAGCTCCTTGATTCCCCCATGCACCATGAAATTTGTTGGACCGCAACACTAGCACACGCAACTGCGACATACTCTTTTGAAAGGTTATGAACTCACTTAACCCTAACTGGGTTTGAGATATGTATTTATATCAGAAAAGTATACAGAGGTAGCCCTTTAGGCAAGTAAGCAAGAGTATACAACAGTATTACACAAAGCATAGAAAATACAGTAGTCCTAAGTGACACCAATAGACTCTTGCGTTAACACCCCCCCGCAAGCTGAACGAGGGGTATCCGTAAGTGATAGCTTGGCCGTAAGATAGTGAAACCGAGACTTCAAGTGTCCTTTTGTAAAGAGATCCGCAAGTTGACGTTGAGTAGGAACATAACGAACCAACAAAGAACCACGAGCAACACGTTCACGAACAAAGTGATAATCAAGATCAATGTGTTTGGCACGAGAATGCAGAATAGGATTAGATGCCATGTATGTAGCACTGATATTATCACATAGTAAGGTAGGTTGTTGCTTTATATAGACACCCAAGTCACGTAAAAGATATAAGATCCAAATCACTTCAAATGGGCAAAGAATAGCTAAGGCACGATACTCAGCTCTTCAGATTGAACGAGAAACAAAAGAGGTTGTTTCTTAGAGGACCAAGAGATCAAGTTTGGACCAACAAAGACACATGTACCGAGTGGTTGAACGCCGATCGTCGGGGTTACTACCAATCGCATCACTATATGCAAAAATAGAATGTGAAGAACCAAGAGAACTCAAGATCAGAAGATGGCGTAAAGAATAATCTTTACCCAAAGTGCCTTTGAGATACCGGGTATTCTCTTGATCGCCAAAAATGAACGTCGGTAGGAGCATGCATAAAGCGACAAACTTGATTAATGCATAGGTAATATCCGGCCAGTCATCGTCAAATATTGCAAAGCACCCACTAGATCACGATATAAAGTAACATCATGAAATAAGGTACCATCATGAGCGGACATCTTGGTTCCAAGAAAGAACAGAGTAGTAGACCGGTTTAGCATTAACAAATCAACACGTTGGAGAATATCAAGAGTATAACGTGTCCGAGATAGATGTAGTCCGAAGAAGATCTCGTGTGCTTCAATCCCAAGAAAAAAATTCAAGTCTCCCAAATCTGTCATAGAGAATCGACGTTGTAGAGCGACTAACGCTTGATTAAAAAATCTAAAGTCCGAACTCGTGATAATAATATCATCTACATAGAGTAGAAGAAGAAGTACACCCGCAAGATTTTCGAACAAATAAAGAAGCATCGATTTAGATGCAACAAAGCCTAACTCGATATATAATTGGTAAATCAAAAACCAAGCTCTAGGAGCTTGTTTAAGCCCATAGATGGCTTTATTGAGTTTACAAACATGATTCGGATATCGCTCACAACAAAACCTGGAGGTTGAGACATATAAACTTCCCGATCAAGAAAACCATGCAAAAAGGCATTTTTAACATCCAACCGTCGAATAGGCCATGAACAAGAAATGAAGAACACTTAAAACCAAACGAATGGTAATCGGTTTAATAACCTGGATCAAGGTTTCTTCATAATCAATACCAAACTGTTGAGTATATCCCCTCGTGCAACTAAACGAGACTTGCGACGATCAATAGTACCATCCGGCTTGCGTTTAACTCGATATACCCATTTGCAGCCAATTACGTTCATATGAGGTTTTCGAGGAACATAAGACCAAGTATCATTAAACAAGAGAGCATTGTGTTCATCACACATAGAATCGCACCAGTCCGGAAGTTTACAAGCTTCTTTGTAAGACTTAGGTTCAACAAAAGAGTCATTCAAAAAGAAAACAAGAAGCAATAGGATGCTTCAGAATAAAAAGAAATTCATCTTTACAAGAGGTTTACGAATTCCATCACGTAAACGAGTAGTCATTGGATGAAGAGAAACACCCCAGTGAAGAAGGTGAAGTAGAAGCAACAGTTCTCGAGTTTACTCATGAGGAGATGATCGAGATTCTATGGAAGACACGAGAAGAAGATTCTCAGACGGCTTTAGTCTGAATTATATGCGGTGCGAGATGATGAATCATCTCGTGGAAGATAAAACAAAAAAGGATATTGGTGGGATAGGAGCGGAGAAGTAGGTGGAACCACCCGTGTAACCAATGGCAAGACAAACCAAAGGGCAAAAGAGAAGTGACAAAAGCGGGAGGAGTAAATGGATTTGTAATAGAAAACGGAAAAGAAGTTTCATCAAAGAGAACATGTCTAGAGATATAAACACGTTTACTATCCAAATCAAAACACTTATAACCCTTATGTTGATTAGAATAACCAATAAACACACACGGTTTTGTCTTGTACTCCAATTTGTTTTTGTTGTATGGAACCAAATGAGGGTAACACAAGCAACCAAAAACACGCAGAAAGCATAGTCGTCAATTGATTATATAACTTATAAAAGGGTGAAGCACCACCTAGAACAGGAGTAGGCATACGATTTATAAGATAAACAGCAGTTGCAAAGGCTTCTGGCCAATAAGACTTAGGCATATAGCTATGATGAAGAAGAGCTAGGCCTGTTTCAACAACATGACGAATCTTGCGCTCAGACACACCATTTTGCTGTGGAGTGTGAGGACAAGAAAATTGATGTGACACACCATGAGTAGCAAAGAAATCTCGCAAAGAATGAGAGATGTATTCACCACCTCCATCACTCTGAAAAATTTTCAAAGTTGTGGAAAACCGATTCTCAGTTTGAGCTTTGAAATTTTTGACACAATGAAATACTTGGGTTTTGTTATGCAAAAAATATATCCATGTAAATTTGGAAAAATCATCCACAACAATAAGAAAATAACGAAAGCCAGAATTTGAAATTACTGGAGAAGGCCCCCATAAATCACTATGAACTTTAAATAGTATATTAGGACTTGAGGAATCTGATAAAGAAAATGGAAGCCTATGATGTTTAGCACAGGCACAACTACTACACAACGTGTGCCGTATGATTGAAGGAATAGAAACTAATTTCTGAGACGCTAAGGTAGAGAGACTACGAGTGTGGAGATGACCAAGACGCATATGCCACAACTGAGAGGAAGAAAGAGCTGCAACATGACTTTGAGCAGCAACCTGGGCAGACGCTGGATGAGAGCGAACAGGTTGAATAGAGTAGAGACCACCTCTATTGGGTCCGCTGAGAATTAGGTTCCCCGTTTGACGATCCTTTACAGAAAAACCGAATCGATCAAAACACACAAACATTGTAATCTCGAGTTAACGAGAGACAAGAGATATCAAATTTTTAGCAATGAGGGGAACATGAAAGACTCTATTTAAAGAGATAGAGGATTGTGGTGTAGTGAGTAAAACATTTCCAGTGGAAGAAATAGGAAGAAGATTACCATTGCCAACCATGACATGATTGGAACCAGAGTACGCAATTGGTGTAGTAAGCATATTTGGATCGGCTGTCATATGATTTGTAGCTCCCGTGTCAGCATACCAATGTTGATCAAAGGGTGTAGCTTTGAAGTTGCATGGCAGCAAACGATTGTGGAAGGTCACGAGCTTGATATGAATGATCAAATCTGTGTGGACAGGCCAATCCAGAATGTGCTTTGGAGTCACAGATTTGACAGGGCTGTTTGCTGCTTGAAAAAGGTGAAGGAGGCGCACCAAGTATAGATTGTTGTTGCGGAGGTTGATAACCATACGAATAGTGTGAAGGTGCAAAATAACCACCACGTCCTCGTCCACCAGACCACGACCACCACCTCGATAGCCACCACGACCATTGTTTCCACCACGGCCTCCACGACCTCCTCTCGTAAGAAGTAGAACCACCACGACCAAAAGGTGAAAAATTTGGAGAAGAGGAAGATGAGAAGGTAGAACCATAAAAGGCGGTGGAAGGATTAGATTCTCGATGTAGGTGAATTATATTGGGTGAGACGGATCTCATGATTGAGAAGCAAGGGTTTCAACTCGAGAAAGAAGGAAGAGAAGAACGAGTTTCAATGGCGTAGAAAACCGTTGATAATCGTGCCCTAGACCTCGTAGAGTATTAGCACAAGTTCAACATCGCTTAACTGGAGCGATGATGTTGAAAGAGAGTCTCGAATAGAAGTAAGCTTCGCAAGATATGCAGAGATAGAAAGATTATCTCTTTGAAGTGTTTGTAGGCGATGACTTAAGTTGAAGAGAGCGAGCTGCGGTTGGAGCAGCGTAAGTATCAGCCAGGTATTTCCATAATTCACGGGAAGAGTCGAAATCAGGAATATCCGCAAAAACAGATTGAGTAAGCGTAGCTTGTAGCCAGCTTAGAAGTTGTGTATCAACTTGATACCAGGGAAGATACTCAGGGTTGGGAGGAGGGTTTTCAGCAGAAGAAGAGGTCAGAAAAGGTGAGGGAGATGCAACAATTTGGATCAACATGGTCAGATGTCATGAGATCGTAGTATAGGGAGGATTTGACGACGCCACTGGATGTAGTTGGTTTCATCAAGTTTGAAGGAGACATACGAAGTTTTGAGCTTAAGGGAAGAAGAAGAGGATGAGACAGGGAAGACATGGTAGCCGATTCTCGTAGACATGATATTAGGGTTTAAAAGTTGAAAAGAAAAAGAAAAAAAAAAAAAAAAAATATGGAAGACAGCCCTAATGGCTCTATACCATGAAAGGTTATGAACTCACTTAACCCTAACTGGGTTTGAGATATGTATTTATATCAGAAAAGTATACAGAGGTAGCCCTTTAGGCAAGTAAGCAAGAGTATACAACAGTATTACACAAAGCATAGAAAATACAGTAGTCCTAAGTGACACCAATAGACTCTTGCGTTAACATCTTTAACCAGTAAGGGAAAGTACCAGACAATTGATTATTTCCAAGGTCCAAAACCTCTAGCATTTGACAATTGGCAAGAGATCTCGGTAGTTGGCCTTCTAATTTGTTTCCATTGAGGTTCAGTGCCATCATATTACATGTTTGTGAAAATGTATCCGGTATAATTCCGTGGAAGTTGTTTCCTCCTAAATCTAAAACTGAGAGGGGTTCAATAGATCCTAGACATGGGGGTATTGGTCCACTCAAGTAGTTATATGACAAATCAAGAACTTGTAGATTGTAGGCTGCATGACATATTGACGAAGGGATTTCTCCAGTAATTTGATTTCTAGAGAGAGAGAGATACATTGTTTCTCTAAGGTAAGATGAAATATTTGGTATCATGGAGGTTAAGTTGTTTGACGAGTAATCCAAAATGAAGGCTGATAATGGTAAGATCAGGTTCTTCCCTTGGAGCCTGTTGGAGCGAAGGTCGGTGCTGAACATCGATTTAAAACTGTCAACAGGTAAGGGTCGGTTAGGATCCTCCAAGAAATTGTAAGAAAGATTTAAACGACTGAGACTCCCATTACCGATCTTCCCAATCCAATTGGGTATTTTCCCATGGATATGATTGTTTGAAAGGTCTAAGACTTGCAGTCGAGATTGATATTTTAAAAAGGTAGGGAATTGTGTAAGGTTGCAGGAACTCAATCCCAAAATTACAAGTTTGGGATACAGAGCGGAATCAGCACTAGTTGTATTGACCGACAAACTGTTGCCTGAAAGGTCGAGAAAAGAAAGATTCTTGAGATTACGAAAAACCATATCTAAACTTATGGTATCATTCAAGTAATTCGAAGAAAGTATGAGTTCTCGAAGTCTGGGCATTTCGAAAATTGACATTGGAACACGTCCTTGCAATTTATTTTCACTCAATTCAAGATACTCCAATTGAGAAAAGGATCCGTTGGGAAACTCCCCAACACCTGTGAACTGATTTTGGGAGAGATATAAATTCTTTAATGAAGGTAAGGTAAATAAAGTTGGTGGTATTGTCTCGTTTAGTGAATTGTTCCTCAAGTTCAAACGGACTAGTTTCGGAAGCCTGTTCCACTCAGAAGGAATTGGACCCACTAAACTATTATGGGATAGGTCTATATCTATGAGACTCTTAGACCAACCGATTGACGGGATGAAACCAGTAAAACTATTTCCTGATAAGTCTAAATACTGAAGTTGCTTAAGGTTTGAAATTGTGTGGGGAATGGATCCGTTAAATCCACAATTATCGAGGTCTAAGAGGGTTAATAGTCTAAGATTACCAATAGAATTCGGTATTTCTCCTGCAAAACCCGTATAAGATAGTACCAACTCCTGAAGTAGCCCATCCTCAGGAAATTCTGGTAAAGAACCTTGAAGACGCTCATTAAATGTCAGGTGGAGGTTCTGGAGTGTTCTTACCTTAAGAAGCCGTTCAGGAAAGTTCCCGTACAACTCACAGAAATCGCAAACAAAGGTAACTAAGTTGGGAAAATCCGCAAGGAAATCCGGAATCTCAGATGAGATATTGTTGGCGGTGAGTCGAAGCACACGGAGTGATTCTAGTCGTAAGAGAGAGGAATCAAGAGGCCCGGAAAGTTCACAGAATTCCAAACCGAGCATTTGCAATTTAGGGAGCGAAGAGGATAGGGAGCGACACCACTTGTTTCCTCGTTCAAAAATTTTAACCCTATTTAACAAGAGTTTTCTTAATCCTGTTAAATTGCGAGTAAGAGTTTCCAGATCTGGATCCTTAATAAACAACTGCGGTATAGGGTTATCATTATCATCCCCGGTGTACGTGGAAGAAAGATCGAGAATAACCAAACTTGTCAGCCGTGATATGTCAATCGGAATTTGCCCGATGAAGCCTGACAGTGATAGATTTAGGTAACTCAAGTTTGCAAGTTGGTCTAGCCGAGATGGAAATGGTGCAGAAGTAACGTCGAAGTGGTTTTCGGCCAAGTTTAATCTCTCAAGGTGCTGAAGATTGAGTAGACTGCTAGAAGTATTTAGTCCACCAATAAGATATTCACCACTAAGGTCTAAACTGATAACACGACCGGAAATATCACAACCAATACCCTCCCAAGAACAACAATCAGTGTTTAGACGCCAAGAATCACGCTTTGATGAAAATGTTAAAGGAAGATCCGGATCTGTGTCTTCGTTGTCAGCCTTATCGAGAACCGAAAGAGTGAAATTAGAAATAAGACTCTGATTCAGTTGGAGCAGTAGAGCTTTTTGATCATTTAGACATTTCCCTTGGACACAGTTGTTCAAAGAATTGGAAAAACTCAAAGTGAAAAGAACTAAGATAGTCCATGCACCTTGGGGAAACTTCATTTGAGATGATTATGATGAAATGGCTTGATGACTGTGAAATTTAAAGAGGAGGAACACCCACCGGTTAGGTTAAGCATATTGATTTTGTGGATACGAAACGGTAGTCTATCTCATTCATGATGGATCAAATGAAGCCAAAAGGATCCATATAATAATTCTATTAAAGTAAAGAATAATTCATATTTTGTAATTCTACGTAATCGAGACTAATCCCAGAGATGGATTGCGCTCCTAAATGACCCACAGACGACTGACTCGCATGAGTAGCTCTTCATCTCTTACTCTCATGAAGGTGATTGAAGGCATCCGACAAACAGACGACTTACTTACATGAGATGGTCTATGGAAATAGCGAAATGCAAGAATGTAAACTTTGACAAGTCTCATTAGAGATATCAAATTACAAGCATTTTTTGGGCCGAATCGAACACAAAAATATTAGGGCTTACGGCAAATATGGTAATTAATTTATTTATGGGATTCCTTTTATTGGTTTCCGTAAAATAAAAATTTGGTTTTTACTTGGGTAGCCGAATCCCCTTTCGGTTCCCTTTTTTGTTCGGTTGTAATCATTAGGTTGAGGTAGCCTTTTAACTGCGATCTTATCAATGAATTTTCTTATTGACCGATAAAAAAAAAACTTACATGAGATGGTCTACCTCTCTTACTCCCTCTCATTGACCATGATTTAGGAATTGGCGTAAGACCTCAAACCAAAGCATGGAATTGGTGGGAGTATTTTTGTTGAGTGGCATGTCGGAACCAAATTGATCAACTTTTTAGCATTTTCATATTAGCTAGTCTTAATTTGTAGCAAAACAAAGACTTTGATGTCCTTCTAAAGCTTAGTTGCTGTTAAGAAGACCCACGGACGACTGACTTCCATTGCAGACAGTATATATCTCTCTCAGTCATGGAATACTGTTGAAGGTCAGTTGCTTCGACGTTAACGTGGTGGGGGAGGTGAATTCCGTGAGGCGAGGGGAAGTTGAAGCTACGACAAAACTATCCACTCCAACCACTTGGACACGGCAAGTATATGTTAATGGAAACAAATATTCAAACAAAAAGAGAGGAAAGCGTCTCATTTTCAGATAATTGAAATATGAAAAATGAATCAACAACTATAGTGTTATCTTTGTGCCGCCTCAGGCACCATGGAACGAATTGTGACCACTCTGAAAAACTTAAAATCTTTGAGTTTGGGAGGCTATGTGCCTCTGATTATGTTGTTTTTCTTATTTTTTATTCTGCTTGTGTACAACGTAAGCTTTTCGTGCGCATTTCGGCACATTGGAATGAATTTAATCCTCGCAACAAAAGAAGTATATACTTGGAAGAAATTAACAGGTTCATCAAAATTGGAATTTAAATGCTTTGATCAATCACTTTTTTATGGTAAATTGCAACGACTTTTGTCCACCTTAATTTGCCTAGTGTAGAATCTAATAGTCGCAAGAAAAGGCTAAACAGAACCTATACAATCACATATGAGTTGTGATTTTGTTTTTCCCTTTCATCTTCTTCGTTATTACTAAAGCTATAAAACTTTGTCAATCCAACAAAACACTCCAATGGTCTAAAATCCACTTAGCGACCCAACCCATTGTACGACTGTGCGGTGTAACTCCAAATCCGACTAAGGATCTATCTATTTGCCTCCTCACTTAAAATCTACAATGCCATGAGAGTCTGAGACAAAAAAGAAACATTCAGATCAAAATATTTACTTGTGACCCAGAATCACATTTTGATCAAAAATTTGCATCAATGATTCAAAAGATACCCAGAATTACATGCTTCAAGTGGAAGAGTTTATTGTAATGTTACAATTGATTTTCCTAAAGATACTATTCGGAAATGGGTTAGTTATTTTCCTCTCAAATTATCAAAATCTTGTGATTTTTGTATTGCATTTGGACATTGTGAAGGATTTGGTGTTGGAGGGTAGGTGTCTAGGGAGGAGGATCATGTTATGGGAATGTTTTTGGTGCTTGTGGAGGACTAGGAGGTGGTGGTGTTGGTGCTTCGGGTGGTGGTCGACTAGGAGAGGGTGCTCGTGGAGGTAGAGGCTTAGGTGATGGAGCTGGGTAGGTGGAGGTTTTGTTGGTGGGCATGAATAGAAAATGTAGATTAAGGTGTCGAAGTGTGACAAGCCGTAGATAACCTTAAATAATTTTAGATTATCGTAATAGATTATTTAGACAAATGATACTCCTTTTTTAACAGCTCCACAGTACGTCAACAGAAGGATCCCGACACAGGAAAACTTGAAGGGTTATCGTATGAGTTTGATCTTTGTGAAGCCTTCACTACATGGGAACAGGTGAGGTTCTTGTTCGCATCTTATTTCAACTCATGAATGGAATATTATGAATAATGATGCTCCCTATTTATATCGATGTCTACCAAGATGTTTGTAAGAGTTTAAGAAATGGGTGGCTGGTATTTATGGAGATTGGGTACCAGATGATGCCTTCGTTTGTGGTGGAAATTATTCAGGTACGGAATAGCACCACTATACTGACTAGAGAGTTTGTGGAGTCCTTGCCAAAGGGATGGGAAGAGTATGCACGAAAAAGAATTAATAAGGGCAGAGAGTAAGTTACTGATTCTGCAACATAGATAACTTTGTGCTAATTGACGTAATTTGTTCGCAAAATGCATGTAAGAATAATGATCACTTCAGAGTTTGTACTATCTGGAACCTGTATGACAATAGTTATGTGAACCTTGCGAGAGTCTAAAACTAATAACACCTAACGTATATGAAAACCCTTTCTAAAGCAATTATATGTAAATGTAGTTGACACTCACCTACCACGTTTTTGTTTTGAAATTGCAGCCAGAAATATAAGAATACGACTCTCTGCAAGGAGAAACTTTCTCTTGTACTTCCTGAAAGGCCACCATTTGTTCCACGTCAGATTGGTCGATGTGCTGTAGTAGGCAATTCAGGAGATCTTCTGAAAACAAAGTTTGGGAAGGAGATAGATGGTTATGATGCTGTAATAAGAGAAAATGGTGCACCTATTCAGGTATTTCCGTCTCTCTTGGATGAACTGGCACTATAAATTTTTTCTTCATTTAGCATCTTATTTTGTGAAATATCGTACTACAGAACTATACAGAGTATGTAGGTAAGAAGAGTACTTTTCGCCTACTTAATCGAGGGTCTGCCAAAGCACTCGATAAAGTTGTGGAGCTAGATGGTAGGAGCACGACTCATTTATTTTTCGCTTACCTAACATTCTAGAAGAAACATGCTAAGCGTTTATATTCTGCAGAGTCCAGGAAGGAGGTCTTGATCGTTAAAACCACAATTCATGACACTATGAGCAAGATGATCCAGGTGTGTATTTCATTCATCTCTTACATTTGCACATTAACATAGCTACAATGGTTAGTCCTCTGTGAAGGATTTTTTTTTTTTTTTTTTTTTTTTTTTGCAAAGTAATGCCTTTATCAATTTGTTTTTGGAAGTTCGAACACTTTTTTTATTTATGGACTTGGTTAGTAATTCTAGAAGTGCCAATTCGTATCTTCAATAGGATATACAGAATTCAAAGCTTTTCCGGTGGAAGCGTTTGAGTCACTTGAGAACTGGGTGACTGTTTTTTTTTTCTTTTTTCGCAGTTGAGTTTCTTAAACTTAAACGAGGGTAAAAGTTGAATAAATAGCATCAAGGAACTTCTCCTGGTTCAAATTTTTTACAGTTTCTTATCTGCAGGAAATCCCAGTAGACAATCCTGTGTATCTCATGTTAGGAGCATCATTTGGTTCCGCTGCAAAGGGAACAGGACTTAAGGCTCTGGAATTTGCGTTATCTATTTGTGACTCTGTCGATATGTATGGTTTTACAGTTGACCCAGGTTATACGGAATGGTAAAGAACCCCACCACAAAAATGCTCAAAGTACAACTTATATATATTATATATCGGAATGAAGGAGCCTAGTTTTGCTTAAGCTTTTGATGGTAGCATTGATAATTTGGATGGATGCAAATTTTGTCTCAATTCAGGACAGGATACTTCTCAGAATCCCGAAAAGGGCATAGTCCTCTTCACGGTAGGGCGTACTACCAGATGATGGAATGTTTAGGAGTAAGTACTAATAGAAACTTCTGATTTCCATTCTTAAGTCTCCGCTAATGCTTTCTCCTAGAGGATCTACTCATGGAGACCCATTTGATGGATTTGTCCTTCTCCCTTCCTCACTTTATGCACCAGAGCTTCTTCGTATTTTACCTTTACATGAATAGATTTCTCTCGTTTGTAAATCATTTCTTACTTTTGAGATCTGATCAAAACTATTTTGCTTCTTCCCTGCAGCTTGTCAAGATTCATTCTCCAATGAGAGCAGATCATAACCGTGAACTGAAGTGGTTACCAAGCCAAAGTACAATTAATGCTGCGAGATTTGCTGCAGAGAAACTCTTGAGGTGATTATCGAGTTATCACTTCTTCTTTTTTTCTTCTTGTTTATCGCAACCTATACCAGTGAAAATATATTTAAATCAGCACAAGGACCTTTATTTATTTCCGTCAAAGTTTTCTCAATGAGAATATTTGTTACTCTGCAAGCAAACAGACCAAGCACAATCATCATGTTCTGTTGGAGATTCAACACCATATATTGAAGACTTTTTTTGTGCGTGTTGAGCAGGAGGATAGGAGCAGGGAGGGACGACCCACTGAGGTCATGTTCAATCATCAAAAAACAACACAATTTATGTCCAAGACGATTCCTGGTATACGAAAGGCTGCTAAAGAACACCTAAACCACGTAAAAGGTGCATTCATGTACCCTTTGGAGAAGAGTCATGGACACGGGACACTCTGCACAATACATTGAGAGTTTAAATTCGTCACACAGGTATACAATGGACCAATCACATGAGTAAGATAAATGTTTTTCTTTTCTAAATGGGAAATTTAATGGCAGTTTCTGAGGTCACCATTGACAATCAAACACAAAATCTGAAAGTGTTCCTCCAAATAACTTGGAGAATCTCCGTTTCTAAGTCATTATAGAAGTGATTATTTATCTTAGGTGAACTGGAAACCGGATCAACCATGATGGGCTTGGACTGATTAAGCCACCACGATCCACCAAATTTTCCTTCCTATTCGAAGCGGTTTCCTTATTTCGTGGAACGATAAAAGTTCCATCTTTCTCAAACTCAAAACCTAAGAAATAAAAAATTATCTCTTCGTTTTTTCTTCTCCAGCATCAGCATGAACACGGTGACGACGAGGATTTCAGCAGGTAATGATGAAAACTCATCCTCAACATCATTAGTAGTTAACAACAGTGATCTTTTGACCAAGATTCTCTTGTGTTTACCTGTTGAATTTTTACTTGTTGTCAAACCTGTGTCAAAACTTTGGTATTCACTCATCTCCGATTCCTATTTCATCCAAAAACATTCTGCGGTTCATAACAACAAACTTTCAGTATCAGGAATGTATTTTCTCTGTCATGCACCTATTAATGAGCGAAATATCCCGACCTACCGTAGGCTTTTACTCGATAAAGCCAGAATCAGTACTAATGTGGTCAGTTTCCAAATCCAAGTGAATGAACAACCAGGAGGAGGTTTACATATTCAACAATCTTGTAATGGTCTTCTTTTGTGCCGTCGACCTGGTCCTTTTACCGGAACGCGTTATATTTACAATCCTTCGACAAGACATTACAGAATGATTCCTCCACCACCTCCATTCCAAACTGAAGACATGAAATTGAGTTCTCACTGTCATTGGCAATTCTATTTAGCTTTCAGTCCACACAAATCAATTAACTATGAAGTTGTATTTCTTTGGAGAACTGGTTACAATATGACTGATTATAAACATCAGATGGCAGTCTATTCTTCTAAAACAGGATCATGGAGACTCTGTGGACATGTTGAGCTTGATTGTAAACTCCTTGACTACCGTTGTGTTTCTTGGAATGGCTTTTTGAATTGGTTTGGCGCCGGCATTACTGTATATTTCTTCAATATTAATCAACAAGTACAAAAAACGTTACAGCTTAGTGATGAACTAGTGCAAACATACTGGCGTGGACCAATGTATTTTGAAGAGTGCGGGGGTCATATGTATCTCATTTTACAGGAAAAGGTGCGGTTTTGCCTAGGGGTTTATGAGATGGAGATTGATTACAGCGGGTGGAAACCGATATGTCGAGTGGACCTTGACGGATTAGCATGTCGGTATGGAAATGTTGATTTTTCCCGTTACCGCATATTGATGGTAGCTCATGTGCAAGGAGATGGTGATGCAGATGAGTTGAAGGTCTTGCTACTTTTACCTGCTGGAAAGATTATATCTTATGATCTCAAGACAAAAGGTTTCAAAGAGATTTGCGATTGTCGCCAGTCTGTTCAATATCCGACACCTGCTTATATTAGATCACTTGCTAATGTTTGACATGATAGTTTTATTTTATTTTTATGGTTTTAAATACCAAATCTTTGACTAAATTCAGTTAATGCCGTATTTAAGTATTTTTGCTTAAGTTAAGTGGGATTAGTATTAATTAAAGTGTGCGTTCATGGTTTAATCATGATAAACTCTTCCTTAGCTGTAAAAACTTGAGATGTTGATGATCCAAAGTTGTCCATCTTAGGTGGTCTCATATTCCATTGCCTTGGGGATATATATGGCCAATGAGGGTATATAAAGAACACCATCTTTCGGGGACGGAACGGCTGCTTAACGCCTTGGTGACAGGCTTGTAACTTGGCATTGCAGTTTCAACCAAAAAGGAGGTTAAACCATATAAGTTTGCCAAGCCATCCGTGGAAACTACCAAAAATGATTGCACGAACGAACGAAGTGAATGAGAAACTGCATTCTTTTATTAACATCACATCCAGTACATAGACACTTAGTCTTACACAACTCACACAACAGAACTTAGAACATAACTCATTACTAGTAACATAACTGAAAAGTACTTTCGGACTTCATATTTCCGATTGTTTCATATTTCCGGTCGTGATTTCAGGCATCCGATGATCCGGAAATCTCGATGGACTTAACTTCAGGTTTCTTCAGTTCAACTTTAGGAACACAAACAGTAAGAACTCCATTCTCCATTGTGGCTTTCACTTCCTCCATTTTAGCATTCTCCGGCAATCTAAATCTCCTCAAAAACTTGCCGCTGCTCCGTTCAACTCTATGCCACTTGTCATGCTTCTCTTCACTTTCTCTACTCCTTTCTCCGCTTATCTGCAGAACTCTCCCTTCTTCAACTTCAACTTTCACTTCCTCCTTTTTAACACCAGGAAGATCAGCTCTGAAGATATGAGCTTGTGGGGTCTCTTTCCAATCGATCCTTGTGTTTGCGAATTGTGATGTCTCAGAACCACCTTGCTGTCCGGTTAGAGCACCGGTAGAGAAAGGAAAACCTTGGAAAGGATCCCAGATATCAAGTGAAAATGGATCAAAAACGTTACTCCGTTGGTTGCTAAAGAAACTTGGGATGATCGACATTTTTGGTACTCTAGCTGAGAAAAATGAAAATTGCAGACAGAATTGACAAATTGCTTGGTGGTAAGTAACTTGCTTTGCTTGTGATTGCTTTTGATTGATGATCAGCTGTGTCTTTGGGTGGAATTTATAGAGAGGTGTTGCTAAGAATGAATCATTATGGTTGAATCTTGAATTTTCGAGAGTCTACTGGTTTCTACATCCTTCTAGTTCTAGATTTGTTCAAGATTCTGGTCTCCTGGAAAATGTCAAATTGGCCAGCGCGTAGGTCTCATAGCTATATACATAAAGTTCTATTCTCCCATCTGAACCTGAATGCGAATCTTGATATGGATGTGAGGGAGGTGGAGAATAGAGAGCCAAATAGCATTTCCATTTAACTTTCTCATTTTTTTTGTGTTTATTAGTAAAAGAAAATCATTTCCAAATATCATTTAATCTTTTACAAAAATATGAAAAAATTTGTTTCTTTACTTATGATTTCGGATCGGATTATTGGTTTGTCATTCAATTGGGGATTACAGACCTGATTAATATTCTTGAAGGTCTCCCTGTGGGCTTAAATCGAAGATATACCAAGTAATTGACTCTGTGCACTCAGAGAGAGCCACTTGGTAATTATTGACAAGAACTTTATTCAAGATATGAGACTAACCTCAATAACCTGTAATGAACCCACAACACCATATTCTGCTCCATTGGACTGCATTACCAATTACAGAAAAATGATCAGGCATTAAGTTTTATGTAACTACATCTTAATATCCCGTATTAATTTGCTACACTCAGGGAATTGGAATTCGAACAGGCACACAGAGTCAATTTGCTACACTTGTGGTTGGAAAGCTCTCACATAGAAGCAAGCACACATCAAAGACATGGAGTTAAAATTAGGAACCATTTTTTTTGCATTCAGCTTTCGCTTTCAAGGCCACTTTCATGGTAGCATCAAAGAACTCTGCTACTTTAGCGTAATCTTCCTCAAGGAATCCCTTTGATGTGAGAGCAGCAGTTCCTGAAACACAATAAAGTCAGGGAATTCACTAAGCCAGATTTTAGCAGTTTGCCTAATTATAGTCATTATTCAAAACCATGTACTCTAAATTTAAAGGAAAAGTTTACCCATTCGAATGCCACCAGGAACCATGGCAGACACATCCAAGGAACAGTGTTCTTGTTAGCAGCATTATGAACCAATTCCATTTCTATCTCAACTCTTGAGCCATCAATACCCTGCAGTATTCAAGAAAAAACAAAAAAGCTCATGAATATCTACTTCAACCGAGCTGTTGGACATGCCACATAATGACAAGAACTATGTGCCCCTACAAATCCGTGAAAAGTTTATTTTTCAGTTGGTAGGCACCCGTATGAAAGTAATTATACAGGTATGACAAAGGGAAATGAAACCTTGGCCCTTAAATTATCCTTCTTCTATCCTACCGATACTTCGAGAATATAGTACATGAGATGGCAACATTCAGCGAAATGATACCACTGCGGACTAGTGAGCATTATCAACTGGCAATGATCTCACATTGCAGAAGTTCAAAGATGCTAAAGAAAAATATAAAACTGAAAAGTAAGGTCAATTGAGCTTGGTTGTACTTAATATAATTGTAGATGCGTGAATAAGCACTTGCGCCAACAACTATCAGTTTTGGCCTGAAGAGTGTAGCGCTCTTCTCCAACTGGTAATGGAAATTACAGAACAAGTAAAAGAAATTATGTTCAGCGTTACTTTCTGTGAAAATAGTTACACCAACGCTTGTGAACTTCCATTACAACCAATAATTAAATTTGAACAAGCTGGGCAATAGCTTTAAAAACTAAGTACCTGATCGTAATCAATGTAACCAGTACTCTCATCCAATCGGTATGGCATTGTCTCAAAAAATATAGTTGGAGCGGATACCTTTTTGTCGTCAGTCTGCAGGATAAAATACAAACATAAAGATCAATTCAGAATACCATGTGTTTCCAAGAACATATTGCTGACTGGTGCTTGACTGAACATGCATGTGATAGTCGCAGCCCGCGTATTAGATTAAGTTCTCATTCGGGTTGACACCAATTTAAGTTGGATATAGTTGAGTGAGAACCACTAGATGCACCTGATACCCATGAGAAAGATTCCCACCGGGGAATTACTAAAATTTTCTTAACACGAACAGCAATCCATGAATTAACACTTGATCAATGTTAATCTAGTGTCACAGTTCAACAAAATCTTCAATTTATAATCCAATTCCCCCGTGTGCACCAAAATTCACTTGACACTATATAAGCAATCAAAAATTGGTTTAGGCTCTATAGTCTATAGAGACCTTTCAAAGTATTTCCCTCCCTACCCGCCAAAGAAGGAAAAAAACTGAAGAATAATAAATACTAACAAGAAAGATAGAATGAGAGTAACTCTCGTATATTTATATCTAAGGTGGTGAAGATCGAGATACTACACGTAAGACTGAAAAGCGGATGAAATCAAAACTGTAAAGACAAGAAAACCAGTGGAAACAAGCCAAGGCACGTTTCTGACACAAGGTTTCTGCCATGTAAATGTACCTGAATAAATGATACTAGCTTAGGTCCACAGAAATCAATCCAAACATAGCAAATAACAAAAATTTAAGGAAAAAAAAAAACATGAAACAAAATAGAATTTTGTGCCATGCTCGTTTCCTCCATAGTATCTACTAGCACCAGGATAGCTCTCACGGTATTTATTAGACGTAATAGACCCAACAGCTTCCGTGACCGACACGGATGTGAAATTCTCAGAAGGGAATCAAAATTCAATCCTATAAAATTTAAAATCCTATCCATCTTTAGTTTATTCTAATCAAAACAAAACAACATAGATAGTAAGGTCATTGTCTAGCTCTCTCAAGCTCAATTGCTTTTGGGCCTTTGGCCACCGAAAAATTCAAATTAAAAATTCCATCAAAACTCAAAACAAAACTCAAAATAAATCCAAAAGAAAACTACATACTGAACCTATCGCGACCAAAAATACACTAGTCTGTACATTTTGGACTAAAAGCAAAGGGAAGCAACATTTACTAAGACATGTCACACTTTTGCAATGCTATAACATACACTAATTTCTAAATTTTGGTCAGGTCAAAAGAACGACAAGTAGAAACTGATCTAATAACTTAGATCCATGGGGACACTCTTCCACTATATGACACTACTCCTTTGGGCAATCCATCTATGGGATTTCAATGGGAAAATGCTCTCTAATTTCACCAATGAAAGCAACATTAACTAAGACGTACATGGGTGCCAGACTATTATCATTTACAAATTTCTAATCAGCTCAAAAGAATGACAAGGAAAAACTGATCTAGTAATAATAATTAGATAAAATAAAGCAACCAAATGCATTGTATAGGGCAGGGGTAAAGAAGAACTACCGTATCTCCCCATTCCTCTCTCCAAGTTCCCCATCTTCAAGTTCCTCATGAGTGCCATTTCTACATCCCTATGATCTTTCCGATGTCTCCTGTGCCCACCTTCACTATCTGAATCATGCTGCCGTGCCCGCCTTCACTATCTGAATCATGCTGCCGTGCCCGCCTTCACAATCTGAATCATGCTGCCCAGATGCACAAAAAAGGAAAATTAATTTTTACATGCTGCGATGCCCGGAATTAAGGAATAACCAAAAAGTGAACGCATGGTATTACTACCTTTCCTGATCTTTTCCTAGAACTACAATGTCTTTGTGATTTCCTTGCTTCATCTTTCTCCTCCTTCTCAGAACTCGTGTCATCAGCCCCACTTTGATATCGCTTTCGGTGTTTCCTATCTTTATCATTGTCCCTTATTCTCTCCTCTTTCATGTCAGATGCATCAATAGTGTCGTTGTCTGTATCATCCTTCTTGGAGCCTCTGTCTCCTTACCCCTGTCACGTACTCTCTCCACCTTTCTGTCTTCCCCCTTCCTTTTCTCTTTATCATCTCTTCCTTTCCTTGCCTGTGATCAATAGATATGGACAATTTAAGTAAAACATATTGCCAAGAATTACCAGGAGAAAGAGAACACAAAAGATTGGATATATAAATGAAATTATTAATTACACAACTCATATTTGCTTAGTCACCTCCAAGTAATAATGGCCAAAGATAAATTTTAGACCTTATTTCCAACTTCTACGCTCGTGAAAATAAAAACTGACTATTATACCGGAACTCTTCGAATCACATGCAAAGCATACACAAGATACCAAAAAATGTAATGTAACTCACATGCCTGTGTTCATTTATATTCCAGGAACTATATAATTAGTGACTATTGAATGTTACATATTAATCAATGCTTTAAAAAGTAAAAGCGTAGAGCGCTAAGCTCTCCTAGCCAGTGTTTTAAAAAAACGTTTCGCTTCGTGCTTTAATACCCGCTTTTTAGCGCTTTGCCTCCAAAACGCCTTGATACTCACGCTTTGCTAATAAGTTTCCTCTGTCAGATATTTTTGGGGCTTCAAAGCCCAAAAACCTTCCCTAGATGTCTACTCTGTTTGGCTTTTTTATAACCTAAGATGGTATTTAAAACACCTATTACTATTTTATTCTCTCTTACAGCCACTTATTTTTAGATGTTTATTCTTCCTTCTTTTTTTTTATCTCCATGATCTATGCCCATTCTTCGACCATGTCTACCCAAGCTAAAAAAGTGTATCAAAAAGGTATAGCTTTTTGAGAACTTCTTAATTTTCATATAGATTAGCAAGTATTTATTAATCTAGATATTTAGCGAAGCAGCGCTTTGCGCCTTGCTAAGAGAGCGTTTCGCTTTACGCTTTCGCTTTTTAAAACATTGCTCCTAGCAGAACGTAAACGCCACTAAGGTGTTCTCAAAGTGCTGCTTCGCTAAATCTATAAATCAATAAATACTTAAGAATCTGTATGAAAAACTTAGAAGTTGTCAACATAATAAAGAGAGAAGATCATATGCTGGTAAATCTCTTTGGTACACTTTCTAGCTTGGGTAGAGATGATCAAAGAACTGAAGAAGATCACTGAAGAAAAAAAGAGGAAGAAGAACAAAAGAACGTCTAAAACAAGTGGTTCAAATGAGATAATAAAATAGTTTTAGGTTTCTAATATTATTTCAAGTTATAAAAAAAGCTAAATAGACATCTAAAGCCCCAAAAAAACTGACAGACAAAACCTATATGCAAAGCGTGATTAAGGCGTTTTGGAGGTGAAGTGCAAAAATGCGGGTATTGAAGCAAAATGAGGCAAAACGTTTTTTAAAACCATGATATTGATGGAGTCTATTTAATAAGAGAATCACAACCAGCTTGTCCTAATTCCTAACATGCTGTAAGCATAAATGTGGACTTTGAATTTCCCCAGAATTAAAATACCTCAGACTTTACCAATTTCAGGTATATTAAAAACCATTAAACCAATTAACAGTACACTTAAACGAAGAGGATATTAATATATGAGGCCAAAACCACTAGCTGACATGCATACCATCTCTTCCTCGCATTTCCTTGTCTTTAGCCTTTTCTTGCAAATGTGTTAGTAGTCCTCAAATATCTGCTTCTTGCTTTCTTCTGCAGTGGATTTGAACAAGTATATAAACTGATCAGGATTTCGTATATAGAGGGGTTTGACAGTTGTTTATACAAATTAAGTTAAAAGTTCCCACTACCTATACTCTTGGAAGTCTTCTATAAGCAGCTGGCAGTCCTCCCAATTTAAAGATGTCTTCCTACTCTAGGTGAGAGAATATATGAGTACAATTATTTGCAAAGAATATCTCTTATAAAAAATTGCAGAGTAAGGATATAAAAGTCCTTGATATACCTTAATTGAGTGTAATAGCTCAGAGAAGTCATCAAATAGACGTTGACACTTTTTAGCCTCCTTCTCTTCCTTCTCCTTGATCCTTTCCAGTAGCACTTCAAATACAAGCTGCAAATCATTTTACAAGTCAGTCTAGACTTGCAACCATGATCGTCGTACACAAACATCAAAGATAGAAAAGAAGAATAAGCAGGAACATGACGACAAGATTTTTTTTACCCTATGTACCGACCAGACTAACTTCAATTCTCTCAAGGGATAGAAACTTACGTCGATATAGAAGAGGAAAATCACTACAATTTAATAATCTAGGTACTGTGGGACTTATAAATTAGAAGGAGAACTACCTTCAAGTTAATATCTGATACGGACTGGGACTTATAAATTAGAAGGAGAACTACCTTCAAGTTAATATCTGATACGGAGTTCAAATCCTCGGCATTAGCAGCCTTGAACTCTTCATAAGTCAAAGCAGTCAAACAGATGACACAGCAATCTGCAAAAAAAAAAATGAAATCACAAACAAACCCAAAATTTGCCATTAAACGATAATAAAATGAACAGTTGAAATAAGATATTACATTTCCCAACTTCATAGCATCTTTTACTCGAGTTTTATCATCTTGGTACTGTAAGGGAAATAACGAAGTGTTACGTAGCAGAAAAAAGAAAAATATCTAATTAATGGACTCCAACGGACAGTTAAACAAAGTTACTAAATCGACAACCTTCAAAAGAAAATATCATAGTTCAACTATACAAACTTTCTTATCAAACAAAGAACCACATATACTATATATTCTTCAATTTTTTTCGTATGTATGAAGCATCTTATTTATACCTGAAATAACAATACAAGCATAAACAAGAGCAGAGGCGCAGAGCTAAAATATGAAAGAGAAGCAGAAATTATATAAAAATGGGAAAGACAACGTACACTATAATTTGAGATTATCGATAATTACCGTGTATTCATGTCATCAAATCTTTCAGTTCTGAGGTAGGTCTTGATGATTAAGCTGGCATTGTAATACCTTCATTACTTCAGAAATTTATTGCTCATATTTCTTGACGAATTTCTCCAGAAAAAGACTTGTCTACCATTGTTGAAAGTGAATTAATACAAATTCTTTCCCGAACCAGACCCTTGGAGACTAAAATCCTCACAACAGAACACCTAGGGATAATCCTATCCTCAAGCTATAGCGAAAAAACCGCTGGAGTTCCGGAAATGCGTAATGAATTATAACCCATTTCTTTCACTAGGAAATTCATAATCCCCGTGATCTTCTTTTCAGAAGCCATCATAAAAGCAGGGTGTTTCCTAAATGCTGTATGAATGTGATCTTCAGACCATCCCATCTCTTGTAAACCTCCATTTTTGTTTCCAATTGACTTCACTCATTCATTGATGCCAATCCATGGGTTTAAGAAATGTGGTTTGTAAATGATTAAAACCCCATTTCTTTAACCCTTTCTAGAATCTCTTTAAATTTATTGGCATTTTCCGGATATGATCTTGGCTGTTGGATAAAATTTTATTTTCAGGGACACCTTCATTTTTCAAAAGCTCTACATTAACTAACCATCACTTTATTAACTTGAACTGTGCAGAAAATCCAACAATTTCGCTATTGCTCCTAAGGATATCTCCTAAGGATATCAAAGATGGCGACAGGATCGTAGGGTAATTTGAGATGAAGTTGGCAATGTCAACTCCAGAAATTGAGTTAGGGTTTTATGGTTTTATGAGGGTTAGATGAGACGAGGATTGGGCGATTAATAATGATTTTAGAAATGTGGGGTTGAGCAAATCCATAAGTTTTAACTAGAGATAGTGTACTGAATCAGGATTAGATGTGGTTTTGAAATTGAGTTTTTCAGAAGCAGTAATCATAATCATAATCAGAAGAATAAGAACATTACCATCACTAGCAGTAGCAGTAGAGAAGAAGGAAGAGAAAACGGATGTAACCCTAGAATTGATAATAACTACATATTGATTTTGTGTTGCTGTAAAGAGAAAATACTTAGCTTCTGCTGCTGCTGCTGAAGAAGATTATCCATTGATGATGATGCAAGTTACCCCTAATTAACAACACAGAGAGATCGATACATTTTGCCCTCCACCAGAAAAGAACCCAAATTCTTATGAGCCCTAATATGTTAGCGCTAGAGGGTTCTGTGGTGGGAGCCCAAGTTTTCCATCGGAACACTTTGTTTAAATTAGAGAGTGGTTTTAATCCCACCAATGAGTGTGTTGTCCGTGATGCTGTAAAAATGAATTTATCCATTACGCTAAAAGCCAATATATAATCTTAACATACATTACTTAAGGTTAGATGAGACGAGGATTGGGCGATTAATAATGATTTTAGAAATGTAAAACATTTTCTAACATCCTTACTTTTTGGGTTGATGTAAATCCATAAGTTTTAACTAGAGATAGTGACATGGTTTCTCCACTGAATCAGGATTAGATGTGAAACAAACTAACAAAAGAAAAATAGTTTTTTTTTTGTGGGAATGTTATTTATGCAAACTTTTTTGATTTGGCAAAAGAAAAAAAAATAGCTTTTTTTTTTTTTTTTTTTTGGAGAGAAGCACTTTCATTTTAATTCTGTCGAAAGTTTCATTTTCTTTTTCTTTTTGGTATTGAAAGCAAAAATAAAGAAAACAAAAAACAAAGTAGTCTTCGGCTTCTATCCAGAGAGAGAAGAGAAACTTTTGAGCTATTTGAGTCGCTAATGATTTCAGAGAGAGAGAAGAGTTCATTTTGAGACATGACTCAACAAACATTTGTTCAAATCATCTAATTTTTCCATTTGAGTTACTTTGAACATTGCGAGATGGACCACCAACAGTCAGCAACTCGTTATGTTTTCGGGTCCATTTATTCATCTGGAATTATCTTACACATATATCTTAGTATGGAATGAACAACGCTGCCAAGATTTCTCATTTCATTTTGCTCAAGTACAACTCCCCGATTTTTACTACTTTTTAATCTCGGACTCAACAAACATGAAAATGAATGTTCAAATCATCTAATTTGTTGATTTGAACATCGAGATGGACCACCGGGCAAAATAAAGAAAACAAAAACAAAGCTCTGTGGTAGGCCGGCGGAGCTTGCCTGGAATGAATAAACGCGAGCGTTCAAGCACTAACGCGCGACCATGCCAAATCACTTGGCCCGACTTTCTCATTCTTGCACGCGACTCTTGGATTCATGCCAAGTACAATCCCTGATTACTTTACTACTTTTTAATCTTATTTTATCTCACTTCATCTCATTTTATCTCACCTAAATATTTTATTTTATTTTTCATCTTTATCATACAAAATATTTTATATTAAAAAGAAATACTAGTGGGGCCCTAGAAAACCAAATCTATTCATTTTGCCCTGCTTTACTATAGTGGAGAAACCCGTTTGGCCATCCACATTGCTCAACAAAATTTTGAGTTTGAACATTACCATAGGAATTGCCCTTAGTCCACGTAGCTTGGATGTTGTGGGAAACAACATAACCGGTTAGGGAGTGAACTGTAGTATTAGCCATTTCTAATATAAATCTGAATTCAGTGCTGGTGAAGTTGGTTATTAGCTCTTTAATATCATCTT
Source organism: Papaver armeniacum (assembly GCA_023531295.1). Classification (NCBI taxonomy): domain Eukaryota; kingdom Viridiplantae; phylum Streptophyta; class Magnoliopsida; order Ranunculales; family Papaveraceae; genus Papaver; species Papaver armeniacum. The sequence continues at coordinate 145,372 of JAJJWW010016440.1, read as the reverse complement.
TGATCTTCCATAATCTCTAGGGTAATCTCATCATTGCTCACGTGAGATATCTAACAACTACTTGATAATCTCCAAACTATGATATATTGTTGAGATTCAACCAGATTGCTAGTTCAGCTTCCAAATAAAAACCACCAGATTGTGCGAATATAGGCGTGTCAGACCTACCAATGCGAGTACCAACTCCCCAACAAGCATTATTATGATCCTTGACAATGGATGCACACTCATAAATACCATTTTTCCATGTTGCATCCATATTGATTTTGATGAAGGGCATGTTAGGTGCTTTTCCATCTTTGATCTGCTTCATTTGAGACTTGAATGGAGTTTTCATCAGCCTCAGTTTTATTCACAATAAAGGGATTCTAATAGAGGTTAAACCAGAATAGTGCAATCTGAAATGTACCACGGACAATATTCTGCTTATTATCAAAGACTTTCTCGTTTCTTATATTCCATATTGTCATTCTTTTGTAGCCAGGTATGCATAAGAATTGAGAGAGTGCACTCATAATTACCTTGGAGTCTCAGACGAAAGAGAGAAGCAAACCATATTGCTTGAGCTAGATCACACTGGAATAAAAGATGGTTTATCGTTTCGACTGCATTATTACCTATGTAACAGTCCCTTGAGACCCCGACCATAAACCTTTCAATCTTCTGCAATACAACATTGCCATTATGTAAGACTATCCACATGAAAGTCTTTATTTTTGGTTCATATTTATTGTTCTTCTAAAACTTCTTACATGGGAAAATGGATTCACCATGTCTGGATGATTCACCTTGATTCTCCTGAAGTAGTTTTTAAAAATACTAGAAAGTAAAAGATCCATGGGGATTGATTCTCCAAATTAGCTTATCTGGATATACAGAATTTATCTGTATTCCATGAATCTGATTGGAAGTAAATGGGTCCATGATAGGTGTCTAAAACACCTTAATATTTATCTATTGTTTGTGCTTTCTTTGCTCAGTTTTCTTGTAAAATATATATCTTATGGTTGTTTTTGAGTATTTAGGTACTTTGGAGTCATTTGGAATAAAAGAAGAAGAAACAACGCAAAATTCTCATCTCATGTGCAAATGTTGTTGGAGGCGAATTATTTCTCATTATATACTTTTATTTCTTCATCTCTGTCTGAAAAGCATGTCGGCTTTAGTGATGCAAATTTATCTGTCTGAAAAGCACGACAACTTTAGTGATGAAGAGAAATTGAAGAGAGGAAGTGAATCTGAGAAGTAAGAGACGACCACTGTTGGTGGAAGAATTCAAAGAAGAAGAAAGCGTTCATTTGGAGCAAGAAGGAAACAAAAGCATCATTTCATGTGCGATTGCTATTGGGAGCCGAGCCAAGCCAGCGATAGGATACAACTACTGCAGCTTAGTCTAGAGAAGCAACGGATTGGCGTCTTGGTGGCCAATATCTACTTATGGGGTGCCTTGGGTGTCCACCCCTTATCTACTTCAACAAAGTGGCTTAATCCACTTATATTTCCTACAACAACCCAAAAATTCAGAGGAAATTGATTTCTCAATCATTTCCTGTTGAAATCAAGACATAGGGAGAAGCATGGTGACTCCACTATCTATCTGAGAAAGGAAGAGAGAAATCGGCGAGGAGATGCAGAAATCAGAGAGAACAAGGAGCTTGAGAAGATGGAAGAACTGGCAGGGGAATTGGTCGATTATGGTGATGAATGAATCTGAGAGTTAATGGTGAAATTAAGAAGGATTCGACGGATTGAAGTGGGTTTGTGTTGGATTTGGTAGAGAAGATGAATTACGGGATGTTGGAGATGGATTCAAGCATCAGTGAAGGATTAGGAGATATGGGTTGAGGTTTAATGGATGATGGGGTTTGAATCTGGTGATGCGGCTTGTATTGGTTGCAGTGGGGGAGCTTAATTGATCTGAGATGGGTTTGCTGAGTTCATTGGAATTCCAGGGTTAGATGATGATTGCTTCAGGTGGTCTACAAGAAGAAATTTGAAGCTGGTGGATTCAGAACAGCAAGAGGTGATGTTCAATGGGTTCTGGTGGTAACGAACTGAGGTGAACAATGGATCTGGAATGTGTTGTCAAAGCAACAAGTTGATGCTTGGAGGAACATAAGCTTTTCTTTTTTATAAAGACAAATTTGTGGAAGTTTGAGGACAAGGAAAGAGGTGAACATAAGATTCGTGTGTTGATAGTAGTTGTTGCAGTTGGGTAAGCAATTACAGGGAAGTGGTATACAACACTAAGCTGATATAGTTACAACAAATATGAGTGATGGTTGCAGAATGGAGCAATGTTTGTACCTGTCTTAACAGTGCCGAAATGGAGTTGTAGAGCAATTGCAGGTGTTGAGGAGTACAATGGACTTGCTGTAATTCTGATGCTAAGAAGAGGCCATGGAGCTGGATTTCTGGTGGGATGATTGTTGTAGACTGAACTGGTTTGGTTTGGAGGTAATCATAAGTTGTTGAGTCAACTTCAGTCAATAGAACATGTCTTTATTATGGGTTTATGTGGTTGAAGATTTCAGGCAGAGAAAGGAAGGAGAGGTGGCCTGAATTGGTGATGGATTGAATTAGTGAATGAATGGGTCAGTGCAGGGAAAGAGAGTTGTGTGTGTCCGTTGGCTGTGACATGAGAAGAATTGAGAAGGAGTTGAATCTAGTTATTGCAGCTGAACTGGTGCAGGACTGGAGTGCTGTGATGGTCTTGGTATGTCCAGAGTGTGATGTTGGTGGTACCTGAAGCTACAACAATGAATTTGGTTGATGAGCAGATGGGTTTGATACAACTATACAGGTCGACAAGGTTCATTACACATACATTGCCGGCTGACAAACCGCCGGCATGGTTTTATACAACTACCTTTCCGGATTAAAAAACTCTAGGCATCATGAAACATTCAAAAGAAGCGTAAACGTGGTAAAAAACAAAAAGTTGCCTATTTCATTAAAAACTTATGCCGCAAGGTAGGTATACGCTTGAATAACTTGCCTACTCTTCTAGTAGCAAGATTCTAAAAACTATACATCCTAAGTAAGTTCTTCAACCTTATAGCTTGTCTGGCCAAACCCTAACTATGCAAATCCGGCAAGGTCGATAACAAAATACCTTGCCGGCGTCGCTGACCTAATTTGACATGCAAACATGAAACCGAAGTACTAGAGTGAGTTTAAGTGGGCCCTTACTTTCTTAATCACATCATTTCGCTTTTTGGCTTTCGATTTCTCCTTCTTCGACGGATTTTTTTTCTTCACTTTTTGTTGAACTATTTTTGCAATTTCGGATTGAATTCATTGCGCTTTCTATTTGTTTGCTTCATCTTACTAGCCCTCGGCGAATCCATTGATGAAGATTAATCGGAGTTTTGGAATCGACAATTTTAACGAATTGATCGTCGAGTTTTTTTTATGGTGGTGGTGGTGGGGGTATGGTGGGGAGGAGAGGAAGAAGAGAGGAAGATGAAATGAAGAGAATAAAATCCGATTTAGGGTAATTAAGATTATTAATGGGTAAGGGTAGTTTTGTAACTTACCCATTATGACTCCGCCTAAAACCCACAAAAAATGTCCATTTAAAATTGGGTATACCCCAATCAAGCCAGGTAAAAATTGTGTAAATTTGAACTGATTCATCTAAATAATAGTGGGATGGGGGAGTATTATTCTACACGTCTACATCCTAGTTAGCAATTCGGGATTCGACAAACGTACGGAACGACAAACGTACGAGTATTATACGGTTTTGTAAAACCCAAATTCGGTCCAAAATTCGGTCAACGGGACGTGATTCGTCAGTAATTCATAACGTCATACGTACGTGTATAATTCGATTTACAAATGTGAGTTCGGCTCACGAAAATTCTAAGATCTATTATAATAAATAATTATTATTTATAAGGACATAGACTAATTTTTATGCATATTTGAGAGTTATTTAAAGAAAAAATAAACTTAATATAATGATATTAATAATATATACAATATTAGTCATCCAAGAGGACGTGGTATAGTGGTTTAGATGCACCTTCAAATCTCTTCTCATTTTTGTTTCATAAAAGTTTACAACAATGTTTAATATTAAGTGTATGCTCGGGAGGCGTGAAAGCCCAAAAGTGGGACTTTAAAAACGTAAAAGCTAGAATTTCTAGAATTAAAATGGACGTATTATTCGGGATACGTAAAGTTGGTGAACAATTCGCGATAATCTGGGAATGCCATATAATACGTCTTGGGTTCGGAATTGCAAACGTCTTTGCGAATAAGACGGGTAAAAATTAAGTGATACGGAAAAATGCGCGAATGATTTGCGAACTTACTAACTAGGGTCTACATACAAGTAGAAAGCTAAAGCTTCACAAATAAGGCGTGGGCGGGCAACAAAGTTGGCACAGACTCTTTTTTTCTATTTTCATGACACCAGAAAAAAGAACTCATTTTTCCTTAAAAAACTTTAACTTTCCTTCTTTCACAACTTTTATTACTCTAGAAATTAAACGATGAATTTACTCGAGAAAGTCAACCATGAATTCGATGAAACTCTTGAGATTATCGTTTATAGTTGTTTTAATCTCTGGGTTTGCTGCAATCTTCATCTACATCACTGGCTCTTCCTCTTTCTGTAAGTCTTTTTTTTCCTTCTTCTTTTTGTTTTTAAACCCCTGTTAAACCTCTGTTCTAGAACCTAATTTCACTGATTCTCACTAATGAATGAGTTTCTTGTTTAAGAATTTTCTTAAAATTAATCTGATTTGATGTTCTTTTCTACTTTGATTTGATTGAACTTTAATGTACAGCCGATAGGATTAATGTTTCTGAGGAAGATTTGAATGCATTGATATCATTAAAGAATGATTTCCAGAAGTGTGTGGTGAGTTTCAAGGGAAGAACCCATTTACTCAATTTTGAATTTCTGATTCTTAAAATTTTGAAATCCAAGTGAAATTGGTTTCTTTTTTTATGTGCAGAGGGCCAATGGGTTAGGTTTACAAGCTTCAAGTGGAAGAGTTTATTGTAATGTTACAATTGCTTTTCCTAAAGATACTATTCGGAAATGGGTTAGTTATTTTCCTCTCAAATTATCAAAATCTTGTGATTTTTGTATTGCATTTGGGCATTGTGAAGGATTTGGTGTTGGAGGGTAGGTGTCTAGGGAGGAGGATCATGTTATGGGAGTGTTTTTAGTGCTTGTGGAGGACTAGGAGGTGGTGGTGTTGGTGCTTCAGGTGATGGTGGACTAGGAGAGGGTGCTCGTGGAGGTAGAGGCTTAGGTGTTGGAACTGAGTAGGGAGAGGTCTTGTTGGTGGGCATGAATAGATAATGTAGTAGATTAAGGTGTCGAAGTGTGACAAGCACTAGATAACCTTAAAAAAATTTTAGATTAGCTTAATATAGATTATTTAGAAAAATGATTTGTAATAAGATCATCATACTCCTTTTTTAACAGCTCCACTTGAAATCCAATATGTCAACAGAAGGATCCCTACACTGGAAAACTTGAAGGGCTATCACATGAGTTTGATCTTTGTGAAGCCTTGGCTACATGGGAACAGGTGAGGTTCTTGTTCGCATCTTATTTCAACTCATGGTTGGAATATTTTAGATAATGCTCCCTATTTATATCGACATCTACCAAGATGTTTGTTACGAGTTTAAGAAATGGGTGTGGTTGGTAGTATCGATGGAGATTAGCAAATGATGCCTTTTCTTTTTTATTGTTTGTGGTGGAAATTACTCAGGTACGGAATAGCACCACGATATTGACTAAAGAGTTTATGGACTCCTTGCCAAAGGGATGGGAAGAGTATGCACGGACAAGAATTAATAAGAGCAAAGAGTAAGTTAATCCTTCTGCAACATAGATAACGTTTTGCAAATTGACGTAATTTGTTCGCAAAATGCATGTAAGAATGATGATCACTTCAGAGTTTCTACCATCTGGAACCTGTATGAAAATAGTTATGTGAACCTTGCGAGAGTCTAAAACTAGTAACACCTAACGTATTTGGAAACCCTTTCTGAAGCAATTATATGTAAATGTAGTTGACACTCACCTACCACGTTTTTGTTTTGAAATTGCAGCCACAAATATAAGAATATGACTCTCTGCAAGGAGAAACTTTCTCTTGTACTTCCTGAAAGGCCACCATTTGTTCCACGTCAGATTGGTCGATGTGCTGTAGTAGGCAATTCAGGAAATCTTCTGAAAACAAAGTTCGGGAAGGAGATAGATGGTTACGATGCAGTAATAAGAGAAAATGGTGCACCATTTCAGGTATTTCTGTCTATCTTGGATGAATTGGCACTATATATTTTGTTCTTCATTTAGCATCTTATTTCATTACTATCATACTGCAGAACTATACAGAGTATGTAGGTAAAAAGAGTACCTTCCGCCTTCTTAATCGAGGGTCTGCCAAAGCACTCGATAAAGTTGTGAAGCTAGATGGTAGGAGCAAGACTCACTTCTTTTAACGCTTACTTAACTTTCTAGAAGAAACATGCTAAGCGTTTATATTTTGCAGAGTCTGGGAGGGAGGTCTTGATCGTTAAAACCACAATGCATGACACTATGAGCAAGATGATCCGGGTGTGTATTTCATTCATCCCTTACATTTGCACATTAACATAGTTGCATTGGTTAGTCCTCTGTGAAGGATATATGTTTTGCGAAGTAATGCCTTTACCAATTTGTTTTTGGAAGTTCGAACACTTCTTTACTTATGGACTTGGTTAGTAATTCTGGTAGTGCCAATTCCTATCATCAATAGGATATAGAGAATTCAAGTCTTTCTGATGGAAGGTCAGTTTGAATTGTCATTTTAGAACTGTGTGATTACTCTTTTTTCTCCAGTGGATTATCTTAAAACTAGGGTAAAAGTTGGATAACTACTTGCATCAAGGAACTTCTCCTGGTTTAAAATTTTGATGGTGTCTATCTTCAGGAAATCCCAATAGACAATCCTGTGTATCTCATGTTAGGAGCATCATTTGGTTCTGCTGCAAAAGGAACAGGACTCAAGGCTCTGGAATTTGCATTATCTATTTGTGACTCCGTCGATATGTATGGTTTTACAGTTGACCCAGGTTATACAGAATGGTAAAGACTAAAGAACCCCACCACGATAGCTAAAAATGCTCATGTACCATTGATAATTTGGATGAATGCAAATTTTGTCTCATTTCAGGACAAGATACTTCTCAGAATCTCGAAAAGGGCATAGTCCTCTTCACGGTAGGGCGTACTACCAGATGATGGAATGTTTAGGAGTAAGTACTAATAAAAACTTCTTATTTCTGTTCTTAAGTCTCCGTTAATGCTTTCTCCTAGAGGATCTACTCATTTAGACCCATTTGATTGATTTTCCGTCTCCCTTCCACACTTTATGCACCACAGCTTTTTCGTAAATTACCTTTACATAAATAGATTTCTGTTGTTTGTTTATCATTTCTTAATTTGAGATCTGGTTAAAACTCTTTTGCTTCTTTTCTGCAGCTTGTCAAGATTCATTCTCCAATGCGAGCAGATCGTAACCGTGAACTGAAGTGGCTACCAAGCCGAAGTACAATTAATGCTGCGAGATTCGCTGCAGAGAAAATCTTGAGGTGATTATCGAGTTATCACTTTATTTTTTTCTTCCTGTTTATCGCAACCTATACCATTGTGGTCAAAGTATAGTTAAATTAGAACAAGGACCATTATTTATTTCTGTCAATGTTTCTCAGTGAGAATATTTGTTTCTCTGCAAGCAAATAGACCAGGCACAATCATGTCAGTACTTCTTCATGTTCTTTTGGTAGATACTGAAGACTTTTTTTCGTGCATGTTGAGCAGTAAGATAGGAGCAAGGAGAGAAGACCCATTGAGATCATGTTCAATCATCAAAAAACAACACAAGGGTATGACCATGACGATTCCTGGTATAAGAAAGGCTGCAAAAGAACACCTAAAGTACGTAAAAGGTGCAATCATGTACCCATTGGAGAAGAGTCTTGGAAATGGGACACTCTGCACAGTTACTTGAAAGTTTAAACTCCTCACAGAAGTTTATGATTGACATACTAACACAGTCACATAAGTAGGAGATTTTTTTAATTTTAGGATAAAGAATTTCTAAGGTTTGTCCAAAATTATTGTGTACTTCTTGAATAAATAAACAGTCTGCCCACTGGGCAAAATTTCCCTTAGTATTTTCATAGGCACAAATGTATATGAACCCTCAAATTTGCTATAACCTCATTGTTCACCACTGACAATCAACACATACATTTAAGATTTATCTGTAAATCAAAAATCAAGAAGAGTTACTTGTATAGCTTGGCGAATCTCTGCTTCTACGTGTGCTAGATTTGTCGCTAATAAACCTGGCTAAATTGGGGCCTATGCCACTTAATTGGGGCCTATAGATTACTTCATCTACCTAATACACAATGATAAGGGGTGTCTAATATTTATGTAAACTACCAAAATTACCCTCAAAAAAATATTACTATTACTAAATTACCCCCATCAATCCTTAATAAACATAACTAACAAAAATCAGTTTTCATTTCTAACCTAAAAACCGATTCTTCATCTCCTCTACTCTTTCTTTTTTTATTTTTTTGAAACCAAAAATCGTCGATGATTGACGATCCAAAAACGATTAATCGTTTCTTTCTTCTATAAAATGTCGAAACCATCAACTAGAATGAAGTATGCTACTAACACGAATTATTCTAGTGAAAACGATCCCGGACTTGTTGAAGCGATTCGAAATAGAACGAAGGAAGTGCAAGAACAATTTGAAGCCTCTCGTATCGCACAAGAGGAAGAAATGGGTCGAATCAGGTACTTTTCTATCAACCCAATCCTCTAAACTAGGTTTTAGTAACATGCATTATGTTAGAAATCGATAATTTTGAAATCAAAAATTTTATGTGTTCACAGAATCGGGTTACGTTAATGACGAAGTAACCCGATGCGTGTTAGAAACGGATTATGTTCTAAAACTTATAAACCGATTGTGCTGCATGTGAAATGGAATCGGTGAACGTTAATGTATAAATAGCCCGATTGTTATAGCCAATATTCCTGGATCTTTATTTTGCTGGAATCGGATTACATATGTCTTCACAAAAACCGATTGTGTAGTTTATAATCAGACTTTATATGTATATCGAGTAACCCGATTTTTAGAATCGGTTTACATTAGCACTTAACAAAATGCGATTGTGAATTTTCTTATGTTAGGAATCGGGTTTTATATGTATATCGAGTAAACCGATTATGTACCTTGACTTTAAAAATGCATTCTATTCCATTGTTTTATGTCGCTTAAATCCGTATTCTACAGGCAAAAAAATCAAGCCAAAAAGAAATATAAGAAGAAACATGACCATGCTACTCCTAAGCATTTGGAACCTCGTCGAAAAGGCGGTCAAAATTTGAATGCTTCCCACCGAAGGGGCACGGGGAGTAAAGCGAAAGGGATTAGCATCAATGACCCACCACCTCCAGTGGAGCAACCAACACATGAAGAATCTGATTTTGATACACCGACTGAACAAGAAGGTGGTGAGGAGGAGATGAATGTAGAAGAAACTGGTGGCAAGGAAGGTGATGAAGAAGAAAGTGATGAACATAGTCGTGGAAAAAAAAGTGTTGAAGAAGAAAGTCGTGGTAAGAAATGTGTTGAAGAAGAAAGTGATGAGGAAGGTGGTGGCAAGGAAGGTGGTGATGAAGAAAGTGATGAGAGTGAAAGTGATGAAGAAGAAGGTGAGGATGAAAGTGATGAAGAAGAAAGTGAGGAGCAAGATGATGAAGAGATAAGAGAAGTCGTTCAAGAACAAGTGCAAGAACAAGAAGTTCAACAACAAAACCAAGGAGGAGGCGCTCAACAAAAAGGTAAGAAGAAAGATGGACCAAAGAAGAAGAAAGGTGACCACATGCCCGACCCGCTGAAGATGTTCGCTCGCGGCCCTGATGATCCATCTTTAGGGATACCCGGTGATGGAGGAAAGGTATTATGGGGTTACAAAGGCAGTTAGGCCTCCGTCGTTTACAATACCAAAATAAGTACCTAAACCTTATGCTATGTGATGTAAATATTATTATCCGTGTAGTGTTTTGATTGTCCATCGTGGTTGTTTTGTTTTATAGGATCACAAGGATGTCATTAGTCTTATGAAGCCAGGAACGTCAGTGAATATGATGAGGCAATGGCCACTTATAGCTGCAGAATCCACCGAAGGAGAAGCTCAGGAAGTAATCGATCTAGTCAATTCTATGGGGTTGGTACCTGCGGTCGACATTTTGGACCACCTTGGTTACGACAGACCTTTATGTTCCGCCTTTGACGAGATATCCTACGGGGAAACAGATACTTTACATCTTCCGTTTGGAGAAATGACGATAACTCCAAATGATGCGAAGTCCATTACCGGGCTAAGCATAGAAGGTAAAGCCGTGAAGCACAAAGGGTACGGGCAAGAGCTTGATTGGAACAAGATTTATGCGTGGACCAAGGAAGTGTTCCAATGGAATGAGGAGAAGACCAAGAAAGAGATGCTAGTAGGCAAGTCAAAGAAGAGGATATTCCATCTATCGAAGCTGAGGGACAACTTCATGGAAACAAAGAAGCTTCGTGCTCAGAACATGGAAGTGACGCCGCAAAGTATCATTGCCACGTCCAATGCGTATGTCCTCTATGTCCTGGGATCTGTTATCTTCCCCGACGTTTCCGGTGCCCATGTGAACGCCAACTTTATCCAACTGTTGCAACCATTTGAAAAGATGCACGAATACTCTTGGGGCACTGCCATCCTTGCACACTCGTTGAAGGAGTTGAGAAAGGCTTCTAGGGCTAGAAGGAACCAACTCGGAGGGAATATGGCTTTTATGCAGGCGTGGATATATTTGCACTTCCCAATATTTGCTAAAAGTGCTTTTGAGAGCAAGGAATGGGACGGAGAGAATTATGTAGACAAGTACAACTACAGAAGTAAGCCGAAGAAACAAAAAAAAAGGATTTTTTGAATTTGAGACGCCAGATAGACAACTTGACGACGAAGGATGTTGTCTTTGATCCTTACAAGCAGGATTTGTCTAAAGGAAGAGGAAAGAAGGTTGGATGCAGAGAGAAAAGTGACTATTGTGGGCCTTTGTTTCACCCAAGAGGATATGTAATGTACAACCCGACGAGAGTCGCAAGACAATGCGGTTACGTAAAAAAAATCCCAAAGGCGCACAAGATGTTCAACATCCATGAGACAAAAACCAAATCATATGATAATGATATTGTCATTGTTCTCAAGCCTTTACCATCATGTGATTATTGGGACGACAGAGCGTTTCACAGATATCCTTTGGATGGTCCATCTCGATCAGATGACGAGGCAATTCCGGGTTACATACCGTGGTACCTCAAAGTTTCGCAACTCGAGTGATACGAGTAGATGAGAGGCCCAAAATAGAGGACAAAGATACGGCTCTCGATTACTTGGTGCGTATTGTTACTCAATTACGATTTTGTTAATGGTTTTAGGATTATATATTGAATGTTTGTTATTTGAAATTGAAACAGAGAAGACGAGTCGGACACTTGATAACCCAGGCTAAGCTACAAATCATGGAAGGGAAAAATGTGAAGGCCAATGAAAATCTAATTGATGATTTGAACGGTCTCGAAGATGTAGAAGCCAGTGCAAAGTTTGGGGAGCAGGTTGAGGATGATGATGATGAGGAGGAGGAGGAGGATGAGCCAAAGAAGAAGAGAAAGAGAGCCCTACCAAAAAGATGTCTGAAGGTGCATCGAGCAACGCCCAACCTAGTAAACGAAGACGCGGTGGACGTGGTCGTGGTGGGGATGTTCATGAATGAACAGTTATATTCATGTTTATGTCTTTAACTATGGATAATTACGGATTCAAAACTTATGTCTTGTCTTAAACTTATTGTTGAATTATGTTTGGTGATATCCTAGTTTATTAATGACTTAATATGGTTTCCAGTTTATGAATGACTTAGTGTGTGTGGAAAAAATGGAGGATTCCGACATTCATTCTATCAGAATCGGTTGACATATAACTATATGTAAACCGATTCTGACAATTTCCCAGAGGTTCAGTTTCAAAATCGGTTTACATGTATCTTTATAAAATCCGATTGTCGTGAAGAAAACTCCTGTAACTTTTGAAGCCAAGAATCGGTTTGTATGTACATAAATGTAATCCGATTGCTAAGAAGAAAAGTTCTGTAACTTTTAGAATCGGTTTACATGCATGAATATGTAATCCGATTTTCATGAAGAAAAGTTCTGTAACTTTTGGAATCGGTTTACATGCATGAATATGTAATCCTATTTTCATGAAGAAAAGTTCTCTGTAACCTTGACAATCGGTTTACATGTGCATTAAAAAATACCGATTGTTGAGAGGCACAATTTATATGATTTTATAAGGACACAATCGGTTTATGTGGACATACCTAAAATCCGATTGTTCGATTTGAATTTGAAAAAAATAGCCGTTGAGTCCTTATGTATATAAGGACAACCTCTTTCAGCCACTCCCATATCACACACTTAGCCTAGAAAATGGAATGGGAACTATTTGAATATTTTTGTCTCGTTAAATCCTTTGCTAATACTTTCCGTGAACGTCCGAATGAAATTTATTCAATGTTTTGGAAGAGAGTGAAAGAGTTCTTTTACGGGCGTACCGCGAATCCCAACAACCGCAAATGGAGAGACTTGGAATTTCGATTCCAATACATTAAAGGGGCAATGCGAGAGTACGTAATAGTTAGAAATATGGTGTACCACTATCATCCACGAGCTCCTCTTAGGGAAAAAGTGAGTAATGCGATCATTTTTATACCTATGTCAACTACACCAGTTCACATACTAACATATAAGAATTCATTGAATTTCAGCCGGAACGTTTCAACGAGCTATGGAGAATTCATAATGGGGAAAGAAAGTTCATTCACCAAAAGAATACACGACGTTGTACCGACGTGCTCGGAGGTTCATTGACGAGCATTTGATGTGTCAAATTCTAGAATTCCCATATTGAATCCTATATGTATTGCGCTAATTTCCTAAACTATGTAATGAATATTTTGTTTCTGAAAGCAAGGCATAATCGGATTATATAGATATATATATATATATAAACACCGATTTTGGGAATCGGTTTATTTGGGTATTGTTCAAACTCCGATTCTAGGTTTACTTCGTCACTTGAAAATACTCAACCCAGAATCGGTTTACAAATTAACTAACATAAACCGATTCTGGATCGAGTCTTTCGAAAGAAAATTAAAAATTTTGACAATTGTTGATTATGCGTTAATGAAAGTTAATTTCAGGATTAGGTTGATTAAATATTATTTAATAATCCGAATTAGCACTAATTTAACAAGGGTATATTAGGTATTAACATAAATAGTGGATAAGGGGTTTCTATGATATATTTCTTAATGATCCTATTTTGTTATCTAGCTATAGGCCCCAATTAAGTGGCAAATGCCCCAATTTAGCCAGGCTAATAAAGGGTGATTTTGTGATAAAATGGAGAACATCTAATCGAGTATTTGGTTTATCTATTCTATTATATATATTATTTTATTTTATTTTATAATGGGAAATCTCCCATGAGCAGTGACATGAAGCTGTAAATTGTGTTTTCCAAATTTGCCCCTCTAGATATTATATAGTGTGATCAGCCAAAAACACTTTAAGGACATATTGGTAATTTGCAATTTCAATTCACAAAAATATGTCTAGATTAATCAAGCCTTAATTAAACAAATCTCGATCATCCCAATTTGTAAAACAAAATTTTGTGGATTGAATCGAAGTTACAGCAACTATGATTAACCTAAATTTACTCTATTGCTTTTTGTAGATCGAATGAGAACCCAACAAATCTTCAATTTAATCTCTTTGGCTATATTGAGTTACAACCCTAAAAATATTTTGGTAAAATTAAAATCCCTACAAATTCGAAAGATATGATATCTTTTACAGAGACAAGATATGACAGATGAGGAGGAAGACAGAGAATGGCAAGAGATGAACAAAGAAGGGTTTTCAGCAGTTCCTTTGTTTTAAACAGTAAAACTTCACTATGTCACATTTATCAAGTACCTGATGTTAGATACCCATTGCTTGAAACACGTGAGTCCCGAAATATTTTTGCGGATATGGTGATAGTAGCATCAATATTTTGATGGAGTTATAACTAAGTTCAATTTTCTGACCTTTTTATCAACAATTTTCCGATCTTTTTTAAAAACAATGTCGTCGACACGTGTAGAGGGGTACTGGCCGATCGCAGCACGCGCATTGCGCGTGCCTTTGGTCTAGTATTGGTATAAAAAGAACAATTTTGGGTAGCCAGAGCCTCTAGAAATTGTCACCATGAAAAATACAAAAGGTCAAGAAGATCTGGTTTTACTGACGAGCAAAAAGGAATACAATAAAAGATGGTGATGTTAAACGAAAGGAGTATTGAAATTGAAATGTATGATTACTGAACATGACTTCTAAAAACAGATCAGTGGTCGGCACATGTTACATTTGGATTAACTTTGATATTATTTTGAGCTTTTGGTGGGTGCATGAGTGGTAGGTCTATAATGGCTGGAAGGTGATCCTCATTTGGAGAAGGGCATGAGAAAGGTTGATTTTTCTTTTTTCAAAAGATCCTCAAAATTCTAAACATTAACAACATGAAAACATCTTTAAGCAAATGGAAACAAAAACAAAAGGATTTCTGGTTATAAATATATTGAAATTGAATAGATGGAAAAAACACTCAGTACCATTTTATGCCGATATTTAGGAGAAGAAGACTTGCTAGGGAAAGCCAACCCAAAGCAAGTCTTTTTGATTTCATTAATATAATTCAGAATTGCGTACATGTAATCAATCACTTAGGTAGAAATTGCTAGCACAAGATTACATTAGAAATGCTTATTTAACTAGCAGTAGTAGCCTTGTAGTACGACAACTAACATGCACACACAGTAACCATAACATAATAGTACGACGATTAACATGCACACATAAGCTTAGGCTCAGCAGCTATTTGGGTCAAACCCAATAACCAAATCTTCTGGATCGTACATGACACGGACTCCTTGCTGTTGTACATTACCAAGAACTGCATACCCATTTGCAGATATGTTAAATGCGAGACAATAAAGATTCTCGTTAGCCCAAGGATAATTGTATAAAACATTATGTGGTTTCAATTCGAGTTTTCCATCATCATCACCATCGAAATACAATGTCACTTCCGGTGCGTTGGCAATTCCCCCGGGATATCCACTCATATCATAGCACGTGTCGGAATATATGGCCTCCACGGACTTATAACCAAGACTAAGAGCGGCAACCCGGAATGAATCGCGTAAAAAATAATAAATATCCGCAGGCAAATAAGTGAGCATAGTTCCCGAATCAACACTCATTCCATTGAAGACTGACTTATAAACCTCGGACATAGAATCTCTCCCTACATCGATAGCAGTAATGTTGATGTAGTACATCGAGGGTAACTCTGGTTTGTAAATCAATGGTGTTAATACTGCATCATTTGGTTCATCAAATACAGCATTTCCGAATCTTAAAGCTGATGCCCTTCTAGTAGGACCAAATCTATCAGCGATCAGGCAGTAGGAGAACTTCTTGAACCCAAATTCAAAGGCAAGGTGAGACGGAAAAGATAACCTACCTCGGCCAAGGCCTAGCACCCCATCGGAGCCATTGAATAAATTTCCCCTGTTTTTAGATCCGCACCCAATGTTGAAACTCATCTCTCTTTCATCGAATCTACAAGTATCTTCAGCAATAATACCCTGCGAGTATGATCCGTCATAATAATGGGCGATATAGGTGCATTCTCCTCTTTCGTTGCATCCTCCATCATCAAGTCCATTACAAAATTTGTAGTGCTTACAAGATTTGATCGAAAATTTTGGAGATTGTAACGGATCGAAGATCGGAGCTAACTGACTAAAGCATTCTTCGCATGGTGAACACTGGATCCAAGTGAGATCACTTGATGTATCAATTAGAAGTACATAATTAATTGGTGGTGATGTACCTTGAGAACCGATTGTGAGCATAGTAAAATACAGAAATTGTGATGATGCTCCTAATATATTCCAGTATGGACCCGGTGCTTCCGGCAAATCAAAATAATCAGAACCGTCATCATTAGTAGAATATGAAAGCTTCTTAGATTTAACTTCATCCATCTTTAGCTTTAATTCGAAATAAGATTGAGCAGTCAAATGCGGGTGAGTAACAGAAATTAATGATTCGATAGGATGCATGTCTAGTGTAATTGATTCTAATTTCTCATGGTTTTTTGTATTGGTTTTTTCTGTTGATAATGCTTCAGAAGTATCAAGAATGAAGAAGAGGATTAGAATGTAGAACAAGATGAAGAATACCGTTTTGGGTGTTATTTTTTCCATGGCGATGATTCTGAAGAATGCAAGGCAAGGAGTTATACTTGAGAAGTGAAAAATCAGATGATACATATAATGTCTGTTCATTTGAAGAGGCTTATATAGAAATATTAGCCTTGGTAGTCTACTAGTCTTGGCTGCTATTCTAAAGAGCCGTGCTAGGATGCATTCCATGCTAGCTAGGCCCTAATCACCGTTTATATGATGATCCATCAGATCAGTGTGAATCTAGATGGAGTGAGGGTTTATATCAACGGTGGAAAAAAGGTGCATGCACACTTGCACTTAATAAAAATGGGTCTTAATTTATTTTCTTTTTGATGGACAATGGGTCTTACTTAATTCAAGATGTGCATGTAAAAATCAGAGGACAGTCATGTAGAGAAATATCAAAAAAAGAAGATATTCTTGGAAACACCACTGACGAACGAAAACACCAATAGTAGTAGCAAAAATAGTTGCAGCAAAAGCATGAACTAGAAGATTAGAGTGGAAGGTATGGACGGTGACGGTAAGCAAAAACTTCTCAGAGAATACTTCAAATAATGGAAACGCTAGAGCGAGCCTAGAGTTGTAGTTGCCCATCAATTTATATGACATGATTTAGATAGTTTGTTTTGTAGCGATCATTACTCTTCTGCGGAATAATTACAACGTCTATATTATTGAGCTAGTTGGTGGTAGTTGAGAGGTTGATTTGCTGATCAATTAAAAGGGTGTTTGGATACCAACGGAAATAAAAATATTCCGCTTCACAAAGAAAAATTACTTTTTACCTTATTCTTTAGCACCCGAACTAGCTTTTACTACTTCTGTTTGTTTCTAAAAGTCGAATAATGACTTTTAAACGGTCTCCAACCAGGCCATAAGGGATGTTGAATTTGCCAGAGTTGAAAAACAAACATGAAAAGGAGAGCAAGGGCATATCATATGTAAAAAAAGTGAACCCACAAGAGGACTTCAAATGGACAGAAGGAGAGGATACAAATTGTATACTTGTATTTGGTGCGTGTTTTGGTGTTGTGATTTCAGAAATGGGGATACAAATTATTCATTTGTACTTTTTCAGTATATTAGTTAGGTGTTAGTAGATCGCAAGGCTCTTAACCTTGTGGTTGTTAGATGTTACTTGAGTTACAATTGTGCATTTGAACATTAATTTGAATGGCCACGTCGCACATATACTGTTGAACCTTTTCCGTGGAAAGGCTCCTAACCTTGATATCAAAGTTGATAGAATTATTTGAAGGTATTTTGGTTGAACCCAAAATATAGGAAGTGTGCTGTCCCTATACGTTTTATTTCGGTATAGAAAAACAAGGCGCCAATATAAGGCTTACAGATGACATTCCTCGGCTTGATCAAACACATCATTATTGTTACTCTTTACGTTTAGTTTCTACGTACCATAGAAGAGGTCTACCTATCCGGACTGACTGATACCCTATGCTTCCATCATATGCTCCAGTTTCACCTCCCGGATTGGAAATGTCCCGTGTACTCATTTTATTTCATTATTACAATAGGGAGGAAAATATGAGGCTCACAGATCGAGGAAAAAGTTACCACACAAGTGGAGCAAACTTTGATCAATTTGTCGACGTTGAAATTTTGAATATTGTTGGATATGTCAACGTTAGTAACATCAGGCCATGGATCATATATAGGTTCTTATTTTTGGGCTCCTTGCTAAATACATGCCCTTCGATCTGTGGTCAGCCCTTGAACACCTCGGTAGTAGAGTCGGAAATGTGGAGTAAATGCCTATATGGCCATGAGATTCATATATATTATGGAAGGTTGATAACATACAGATTTTCTTAGTTCTATTTTATGGAGGTTAGTGAGTTACCGATCGTTACAATTCTTTAGTAGTATTCCATCCATGATCCACCACCGAGATAAATCACAAATGAGCCTCATCCCAATAAGCTGATCCATGATCAATCGTTTCTTATACATGTATCAATAACAATATTTAAGATCACTACACTTATCAGTTGCAGTGTTAATTAAGATTGCTACTAAGTATATATTGTGCTCATAATGTTGTGCAACAAAACTTTGGCATTTGCTTCGTTGTTATTAATTTATTATCAAGGGAGTGAGACAGTGAGTTCACATAAATAGAGAGATCAATTACCCATACTAAGATATTTTCTCTCTCAGACAAGTTTTTCATTGGATGGATCTAGTCAGACCTAATGCATTCCGAGCGATGCTGGAGGCAACTCGTAAAGATGAACGCAATGAACCGATCGAGTGAGGGTGGTGGTGTGACGTACGCACATCCAACGCCCTAAAGCATCACGATGGTTGATATGTAGCGATATAACTGATAAATGCCATGCATGTAGGAGTGGAAAATCCTACCACTACATCCAAAGGTAACTAAACACATACACAAGGAAGCGAAACGAACGAGAAAAGTAATAGAACACAAGATATACGTGGTTCGGCATGATTACCTACGTCCACGGGGTGTAAAAGAAGATCTTATTACTCGACTCAAGATTACAAGGCGGATTTATCTCTCTCAATGCTTTAGTATGCTCACTTTCCTCACTTCTTGCTTAAGTTCTTTCTCTCTACATGGTCTCTATTTATAGTTACAAGTGATGATACATCCAGTACTACGGTGTTAGGCTTGGTGTAGCTTCCTCGATGTTCCTCCCGAGCGATCGGGCCGATGCCCCACCGATTGTTCCTATTTGTTCGGGTCGCTACGCCGAGCCGAATGATGCCTCGTTTCGCCAACTCGTCACTCGATGTCGCCCGTTCTCGATGGGAATAACCGATGTCGCCCTTGGGATCCTTGGCCGAGCCTTCCCCGACCGAGTCCTTCTTATCTCTTCACCAACTTTGTCGGGCGCATTTATGGCTCCAAAGTGCCCGATGTCCATCGCATCACAACTTTTTCCTTTTTCTCCGACTTTCGGCTCCTCTTTCCTCACGCCCCAGTTCGGAGAGGCGATCCCGACTCTAGATGCATGCTTGCTCTGCACGCCATGGCTTAGGATCGTTCCACCGTCCTGTGGATTATTTACACCTACATTTATGCCCCTTCTTTCACTCGTAGTCAACACGTGGGGAAGAATAACCGCCTCGTCTTCCCACGTCCTCGGTCATGCCGGTTTTCACGCATGCTTTGTTCCCCACTCGCTTGATTACTCCAACCGGTTCACCTTCTCTGCCGGTTACCACGGAGGGGTTTATAAATCCAAATACTTCGAACCTAGTTTCCCTCTTATTTCTTCCTCTCGCAACTTCATCCCCTTTTTTCCATCTTCTCTGCGTCTCCATCTCCTTTGTGTCTTCATCTTTCCTCCACCCTCTTTCGCTGTTGCATCTAATTCCTTAACAAACTTCTTCCCTTCCTTCTCCGTTATCCGTCGTCTTCTCCGTTTCCGTCGCCGCCGCATTCTCCTGCTCCTGCCGTGCTTTTGCTTCTTTTGCCGTTTTTCTTATCAGCTTTGCATGGCCTCTTCAACTCCTCAAATGACGGAAAGAAGGTGTGTGAGTTATGTGTTTTCTGATGACGACGGCGTATCGCTTGATTCCTTGTTCGTCATAGAGAGTCCTTCCAAGTATGATTACCGCGCTCTTGATTCTATCTTTCCCGATAACTCATCTTCGTTTTCTTGTAGGGCTGACAAGAGGGCTTCTAAGGATCCGTCGGATGAGCAAGATGTTCATCGCTAAAGAGCGAGTTCGATCTTCACGGGATATGACGTCGTGCTCTTGTCGAGGCCGTAAGGGTGTCTTGAGAAAAGATGATGTTCGAGGTTTCCCCATTCGGCCGAGGCGACCATTGTTACCAGGGGCCACTGGAGCTCGGACCAAGCGTTTCCCCGTATGATCCTAGTCGTCCATTTTGGTACGAGGCTCTCTCCAAGATTCGCCCGTGTCGCGCTTTGGCTCAAAGGAATGGCAATACTTTCCGCATCTTGTCCGAGTGGGAGAGGCGCAGCCGGGCGAGTGTTCTCCTACCGCTTGGTCCACTTACGATCCTTCCCTGTGCGAGTGACTATACTCCCGCCCGCCTCGCCGACAATTATCGGAGCGGACCACTACTAACCCGCGATCTCGCCGGATTTGCCGCCACCACCGTCATAAGACCCTTCCCGAGGGAGTCGGGAGACTTCTTTTGGATGAGGACCCCGAGGGGAAGAGTTCCAACAAGCACGCCCGTCATACCAATGATACGGCTTGGGACCGGTTCCGCCGGCCATTTCCTATTCTTTTGAGCGGCAAGCTCCCTCCTCCCAAGTTTATCCTTTCGGGTAGTCAACGTTGATCGGTCGGTGCATTTCTCTTTCTCTAGTTTGGTTGATCGGATCGGGAGACTTACGGGGTAGTATTTTGTTTTGGTGGTGTTTTTCACTAAGTCCCAAGGTACTCCTTCGAGGTTTTCGTTCATCTAAGAGGGATAGGATTGGCGAGCGAGGAGGATACAGGAAGGTAACAAATATACTTATTGTTTTTTATTTAACGTACATGTACGTGCCCCTATTTGTTGCCTTGCATGGATCCGACGTCGGGCGATACGCGAAGTTGAAGGTTGACAAGGTTGCCGGTACCTCGGCCGAAGGATGGTGAGGATCCCGATGATCGACTACCTTTGTCACATTTCCTGGGAGGTCGCCTCTTAAATCGTGATGATTCATCTACCTTTGTAGGTGGGAAGCCTAAGGGTAGGGGTAAAGAACCTAAGGGGATGTGCCTGCGCCCCCGAGAAGGATGTGCCCCGGAAGTGGGTGGTGAAGGGATTGTGCTTGCCGATGGCACCGTGTATGTTGTGTCTCGATGGTGATGATGAGGAAGATCTTTTGACGACGAGGACGATCTTTGCCCTAAAGGGGGAGTTGGGTCAGGCGGGAAAATCGGGTGGCGGTGGGGGCGATTTGATTGACCGTGATATGGAGAGTGTCGATGGCCAACCGCTGAAGGCTTTCCCTACCGTGGTTCCTAATCCCAGTAGCAGTACCTCCTTCACTATCTCGGGCCCTATATGTAACTCGCTTGGGGCGCTCATTTCTCCCGATTTCGCCTCTTTGTCCGATGAGGAGAAGGTCAATGCCGTCGCATTGTATGAGGCTGGCCTAAAAGTACCTTCGACCTCTGGTGAGTTGAGCCGCTTTCGGGTGTCGCGTTTTTTGTACTAGTTTAGGGCTGACTATGTTGGCATTGTTTTTAGGATGTCAACCGCTCGCTATTGAGTGCTTTGCCATTCAACGTCGGGATGCCATCGAGAGGGAGAATCTTCGTCACTTGCCGCAGCGGGGAGCGTGAACGGTCTCGAGGGCTGGAGAAGGAGTTGGCCAAAACCCAAGGTATGCATTTTTCTCTCCGCAGCTAGTTGTGATTGATCTCATAGTGCCAATATCCTGAGTTTAGTACTCCCTGCTTAGCCGAATCGTCTATTGCGGAGGCCGATGCTGCCACAAGATGTCGTTTGTTGAAGAGGAAGCTAACATAGAACGAGATCATGTCTCGAACTTACAATGAGAATAGTCAATAAGGATGCTAAAATTGACCGTTCTGGAAACCGATATTGAAGATCTTCAATCCAAACTTTATCGGTATGAGACGTTTGAGTATGTTCCCGAGGAGATAGATAATTTGAGGGCGGACTTATCTCACTTCCAGGGTATAGCGGTGAGAAAAACATTATTAGCCGACAACTTAGAAGTTCAATGTGGCCGGCTAAGACTTCAGTCCGAGATCTCGCATGCGGTCGCCTTCGGATCTTGGGGGAGAGGGATGCTGCCGAGAAGCGTAGCCAAGAGGCCTTTGAGAAGCTTAAGGAGTTTGAAAGGTTTCGAGGAGTTGGATTGGGTGCGTGCTCAATTGTCGGGCTTGCAGCTGCCCACTCGACAGAGGGAGGAATGGAGTGATCACAAGAAGCATTGCCCCACTAATGAGTTTAATGAACAGCGATACCTAGAACTTTCTTCGAAGGTGTCGGCCCTCGAGTGTAGCCTGCCGAGTCCGAGGAGTCGGTTAGAATAATTGCCCCTTTGTTAGAAGGTGGTGTGTTTTATGTGTCGTGCCTTGCGTGTTGTTATCTTGTTGCCGTTGTTGTGTGACCGACTGTTCTTGTTGTCTTGGCAGCCGAGCGTAAGAAAGTGGCATCGTTGGAGGAGGAGAATATTAAATGCCCAAAGGGGAAGGAGGCTCATCTGCTCGATCGAGTGGCCACTTTGCCGAGCGGCGTTTCCGGAGCAACTAGCGCGGATCTTGTTGCCGAGAAGACGAAGTTCAATGAGGAACTTGTCTTGCAGTCAAAGGCCGGTGTGAAGGCAAAGGCTTGATAAGAAGCGAGCCGATGTTGCCGCCAAGAGGGCTGTCCCGGGTTCTACTTCCTCCAAAGAGTGATCCTGTCTTTTGTAGCGCTGCGTCGCTGTCTTGCCCTTTTCCTCGGGTTGTAATTCGCTTGAACACTTTGGTAACTTCTTGCATAACTTGTTATGGGGTGCTGCGTCGCCGGTTTATTTGCTGTTCTTGCTACTGATGTTGTTACACTACTGACGTTATTGTTCTTTTTTATGTTGGGTCGCCCGTGTGTGGCTTTCTTGTTGTAGCCTCGTTTTTGTTCTTTCTTATGCCTGCATAGATAAACAGGTTAGTCACAAATGCCGTTTCTGTCGAACACACTCAACAAGGAGGGTCATCTGGCCCGATGCCATGTCCCGACCGAGGCATCTCATCACCGTCTTTCGAGATCCGGTGGAAGGGGAGTTGGTCTTGCCTAGTTTCTATGGGGATCGATACCCCAAGAAGTTATCGATTAATCTTCTTGGGCAAGTGATTCGCCACTTGCGAGGAGAGCAATGTTGTCCCGCTCGATCGCCGAGTACTCATGCCTCGACAATCGGCCACCGGTTTCCAACCACCAGGGCCCTCGAACTACCTCGGCACTTGCACAATGCCGTCGCCCGAGTTCGAATAGTCCGTGTTAGTGTAAGTCGCCCAAGACTTGCACAATGCCATCGCCCGGTTCGAAACGACCATTCGTACGCACTTGTCATATTTCCAACCCCACGCGGCTTTTCACTAAAATAAATGACAAGATATCTTACCCGATCTTCACGGATGGTAGATCTTTAGTCGCGTCGCGTTCCACGGCCGTGGCTCGGGTTTCCGTCCGGTTTCGCATCTTGTATGCCCCTTCTCCAGCCTTTCTCAACTATCGTGTAGGGTCCTCCCCACCGTGGTGCAAGTTTACCGCCCTTCTTGTCACGCTCATAGCTAGGTAGGAGCTTTAGTACCAGCCTGCCCCGGTTGGAATTCTCTTAGTCGGACCCGTTTGTTATATTCCCGGGATTCTTCGTTGGTAATTTTCCATCTTTTGTAGGGCCATCTCTCTCGTTTCTTCCAAATCGTCAAGTTTAGCCAAGATAAGGTCCGCCGAGATGTTTCGCCTCCACGCTTCGGTCCTGGGGGTAGGTATCATCGCCTCCGTAGGTAGGATGGCTTCGCCCGTATGTTAGCATGAAGGGTGACAACCGTTGCCTCCTCGCGAGTTGTCCTGTATGCCCACAAGACATTGTAGAGTTCTTCACACCATTCCCCATATTCTCCGTCGAGTTTCTTCTTCATGTTATCGGCGATGGTCTTGTTTGTGATCTCGCACATCCGTTGCTTTGGGGGTATAGGGGCGTGGACTTGCTTTTTCGGATGTTGTACGTGTTGAATAGTAGGTCGATGTTTTTGCCTTGCAATTGTTTCCCGTTGTCAGAGACGATTGCTGCCGGGACCCCAAAGCGGCATATGATGTGTTCCCGATGAACCGAAAAACATCCTTATCCCGTATGTGCCTTAGCGGAGCGCGCCTCAACCCACTTGGTGAAATAGTCATGTGGCCACAATTAAATACTTCCTTTGTCCCGATCCAACGTGTAGCGGTCCCACGATGTCGATTCCCCATTTAGCAAAGGGCCAGGGACTGATGACGGAGTTTAATGTTACAGCCGGCGCGTGTATCTTCTTCCCGAACTTCTGGCACTCGTCGCAAACGGTGGCCATATGCTTCGCGTCCTCATTCATGTACGGCCAGAAGTATCCCATGGTTTTAGCTCGTGCCGCTAGGCTGCGGCCCGAGCTGTGGTTTCCTGCAGCCCCATAGTGTAATTCGTTAAGGATCATCTGCCCCTCTTCCTTACTTAGGCATTTTAGCAATGGTCCTAGGTATGATTTTCTGGGATAGGGGTGCCATCCCTAAGTTCGTACGCGCGGCTTTGCTCTTGATCTTATTAATCTCAGCCTTCCTTGGGCAACTTTCCTGTTTCGAGGTATTCATGAATCGGCTTTCTCCAATCATCGGCCCGGTATTGATCGATAGTAGTTGCCGCAACTTGTGCGCGATGTCCATGCCCTCGGTCGAAGGCATTAGGATTCTCATTACGCGAATACCCTCAACGCTTGAGTCACCAACATGGAAGCGATATATGCCAGGGCATCCGGGAGTGCCGATTGTCTTTCCTATGAGATGTGTCGAATTTGATGCTTGGTATTTGCCCGATGTAGGATTGGGCGAGCTCCCGGTATTTTTGCAAAGAAAGGGTCATGTATGGCATATTGCCCGGTGATTTGCCGCACAACTAGCTGGGAGTCACTTGTCAATCGTACCTCCTGGATGCCCATCTCCACAATCAAGCGTAGGGCGTGTATTACTGCTTCGTACTCCGTGACATTGTTGGTTGCTTTGAACTCAAGCCTAAAAGAGTGGACCATTTTTTTGCCCTTCGGTGTCGTAAAGACCAGTCCTAGACCCGACCCATCTTTATTGGATGACCCGTCGACGAAAACCTCCCATCGTGTCGGGCTGCAGGTCTCGAGTAAATCGGGTGAATCTTCTTGGTCTTCCTCCATTCCGGGAATGTCTTCTACTTCGTCCTCGTCATCAAGGGGAAGTCTCGCCAAAAAATTTCGGCCACCGCCGCGCTTTCACCGCCGTCCTCATTTCATAAAAGATATCGAACTGCTTTATTTGTGCGCTCCATTTGGAGATCCGCCCCGACCTGGCTGCATTGTCAAGTACTGACTCTATAGAGGATTTGGTGAGTACTCGGATCTTGTGAGTTTGGAAGTACGTTCGGAGCTTCTGTGTTGCAAACACTAACGCTAGTATGAGTTGTTCGATTCTGGTGTAGTTCTTTTCCGCCGGGTTCATGGTCTTGCTTATGAAATATACCGGCTTTTCTTCGCTCCCCTCGCTCTTGACTAACACAATCGCTGATGGCATGATTGGTTGCCCCGAGGTACAATGTCGCACGTCTTGGGCTCGGGTCTTTGTAACACCGGTAGGCTTGCCGTGTGTTGCTTGATTTTCTCGAATGCTTCCTCACATCCCTCGGTCCATTTAAACTTCTCTCCCTTCCTTAGCGTCCCGAAGAAATCCTTGCACTTGTCCGACGATCGAGAGATGAATCGTCCTAAAGCCGCTAGGTTTCCGTTCACCGTTGTACGTCCTTAATCGTTACTGGTGAAGGCATTTCATCCACACGGCTCGATTTTATCTCGGATCTGCCTCGATCCCTTTCTCGGTGATTATGTATCCTAGAAACTTGCTCGAGGTGACCCAAAAGGTGCACTTGGACGGATTCGCTCTCATCTTGTACTTTCTCATGGTTTGGAAGATGCCTCTAAGGTCGCCGACGTGGGTTTCGGCCACTTTGCTCTTGACCAGCATATCGTCCACGTATACTTCAATGGTGTCGTGTATTTTTTCCTCAAACATGTCCTCCACCAGCCTCGGTATGTAGCGCCGCATTTTTCAGCCTAGAATGGCATTTTGGTGTAACAACATAGTCCTCTTGGCGTGAAAAAGATGTATGCTCCCCGATCTTGGGGGCTGTGGGATCTGGTTATACCCCGAGTACCCGTCCATGAGCGTGATCGCCCGATACCCGACAATGGATTCCACTAGTTGGTCAATGCTTTGGAGAGGGAAGCTGTCCTTCGGGCATGCCTTGTTCAAATCGCTATAGTCGACGCAAATTCGGACGCCCCCATTCCTCTTGGGGACTATCACCATATTAGATATCCATTGCGGATACTGGGCCTTTCGGATGATTCCCGCCGCGTCATGCTTTCTTGACTCTCCGCCTCTACCGGGTTGTAGCTCGGGTGCAATTCTTCTCATTTTCTGTCTGATCGGTCTGAACTTGGGGTCTATCCTTAGATGGTGCGAGCAAACTTCTGGATCGATGCCTTCCATGTCGTGCATCTGCCAGGCAAATACATCCATGTGCTCCTTCAGGAGGGCTATCAGCTGCTGGGATTGCTCATTCGTCAAGCGTGACCCTATTCTCACCAATCTCGGTTCCTCCTCTGTGCCCAGATTAACTTGCCGAGTTGGTTCTAGGGGCCGGTGTTTTGCTTTGGCTCGCCGACGGTTGCCGGCTCCCGTGATTGCTATAAGACTTCGTATCGCCGTTTTCGTAGGTGGCGATGGCTTGTGACATCACCTTTTCCAATTCCTCTCCCGCTTCCATTTCCTTAGACTTCTTCTTTTCTTGGCGTTTCCTCGAGCGTCTTTCCTCGTTCTGTTGGATGTCTATTTGCACACATTGTCTTGCCGCTTGGGGGTCGCCTAGTACTTCTACTACTCCACGATAAGAGGGAAAGCGCAGTTTCTGATGGTAGGCCGAGGCGACTCCCTTGATCCCTGCAATCCAAGGTCGTCCCAGGATCGCCTCATATGGTGAAGCGACATCGACTACGCAAAAGGTGGTCAATGTGTCAAGGAACCCTTCCCCATCCGAGACTCTGAGAGTGACTTCTCCCTTTGGCACCGTCACCGTACCGTTGAAGCCGTAAATTCGATAAGTCGATGGGATCAGGATGTCATCAGACAATTCCATCCTCTTGAAAGTGTCATAGAACAAAACTTCGACCGAGCTACCACCGTCCATTAATATTCTCATGGGACGCCCATTCTTCAATCATCGTGGTTATTACTAAGGGATCTCCATGCGCTTGTCCGTTCAATGGGACATCTTTCGCCGAAAACGTAATGTCGGTTGCATCATCCACGGCTCCATAGGAGGGTCTTGGCCACGCTGAAGATTTCTTTGCCCGATCTATCCCTCTTGTGTATTCTCGAGGTGATACCGGTTCCTAAATCGTACCCTTGTGTTGCTGAGTGTGATATGGTGTTACAGGTGAACTGAGCGCCGCGATTGATTCTTATTTGATGTACTTGGGACCTCGGGCTGGGCCTGTCGATGGTGTTTTGACGAAATGCCGTAGATACCCATCGCGGATCGTCTGGCCGGACGATGTCCTTCACTTCTCTACAATCGTTGGTTGAGTGGCCGCGAATCCGATGATAATGACAGAACTCCGGGTGGTTCCTCGTCCCGTCGAATTGGATTCCCCGAGTCTTGGGGTAACGGATATCATTCCTTTTTTCCACTTCCTTGAACACTTCTTCCAAGGGTGCATTGAGCGGGGTGTATGATCTTGGCTCGTGGCGAGGCTTCTTTCCCCTCTCGACCCAGACCTTCTTGTTTTCACCCGAGACCGGGCACCGGACCTTTTCTGATCGTTCGTGGCTTCTCTCGGGTAGCCTCTTCGTGGTGCTCGCCTCTTGTATTCCCCTGTCTTGCGCTCCTTCCTGGATCTCCTCCAAGGCTATATAGTGCTCCTGCATCTTCCGGATCTCCCTTAGCGTCTTGGGCTTCTCTGTGTACATCGCCACCCAGGATGGGGTCCGACTTCCTTAGCGAGTTCTCGGCCGAATATTTGCTTTGAATCGACCGGTGCCTTCCCTATATCCGTGCATAACTTCCTCCATCTATCCGTTAAGGAACGCAGCGGTTCCCTCAGCCTTCGTGCCAGGGTAAATAACTTGTCGACTCTGGGCCGAGCTATGTCAAGTATGCATGTACGTCTCGAGAAAGGTTTCCACCAAAACCGCATAGCTCCCAACGGATTTATCGTAGGGTGTAGAACCAACTCTTCGCTTCTCCTTCAAGACCGGCAGGAAGAACTTACACATGACTACATCGTAATTCTTCCACCGTAGTAAGGACATGCCGTACATCTTGATGTGTTCTCCCGACGCCCGTGCCATCGAACCTAGATGGGAAGATTGGCAGTGTGCACTTTGGTGGAAATGGTGTTTGGTCCAGATTCTCGGTAAACGGTGTCTTCGGGCTTCGTTGATTACTTCGCTAACTTATCATCCTCGCCATCTCCGCCGCTTTCTTAACCATCTCGCTCAAGCCGTTCAATCTTTTGTTTGGTGGACGCGTCCGTACTTTCGTTGGTTACTTCCTCATCGGCCGAAGAATCCTCTGGACGGCCCATACCCTTCTCTTGACCGATTAGGGTCGGGTACTGCCCCTCGGCTTGGCGAAGGGGGTGGGGCGTCCCTTGGTGGAGTGTGGTTGCTTTGGAGGCGCCTCGGCTTGATGATCCCTCGACCCCGTCCTCCTGTTGCGGAGTTGGTGGTTCTCGTATTCTAGTGCCAAGTTTCTCCTCTCGCACCTCTCATTAGATCCTCCTGTCTTCTCTGACTTGCCAGTATGGCGAGTAACATCGGGTCGGTGCTCTCGTGGCTAGAATGACCGTTCATTTGGTGTCCCGTTGTGTGAGGGGGTGCGGTTGGGGGTCTCGCAGTGGGAGCGATAGGAGGGACGATCGGAGCCGTTGGGTGATTGGTCACTACTGGGGAACAACCGGAGTCGTGGGGCGGTTGACCGCATCGGGGGACGTCTCGATTAGGGTTCCCTCCCCGCCAAGTGTACTCGCCTAAGCCTTTCGGCCTCTCGTTCTAAATCTCTTTGGTGCTCTGTAGGTTGTCTCTCCCTTCTTTGTTCCTCGTGTATAGTTTGGACTTCCTCCTCCTCTTCGGTATCCGATGCAGTTCTCCCGTCCTCCATGCTGCCCTCGTTCCTCGGCCCCATCTGACTTGGGTTAATCCTCAATCTCTCGGGTGGGAAGTCGTCCTCTCGGCCCAGATCGATTTCCTCGTCGACCGTGGTCATGCCTTTGATCAACGCCTGAGTCTCGCCCCGGTTGTTGGGTCGACGATCTCCGTGCTGAGAATCCGTGAGTCCCTCTTGCCCGCTGGATCCCGCCGTGACTCGGTTCCTCAGGATCCTGCTCGTCCCCGGAGGTACTTGCCATTGCCTTTGCTATCGTCCCCGCTCCTCGCCCGCCTATCCGTTCGTTCCTACGTCGAAGAAAGGGGACAAAGACTTACTTCGAACTGCTTTCGAAAAAGTTAAGGATGGAGTACAGCAGTTCAGTGCAGAGTGAAAAAGGTCTCTATAGTACGCTTCCACCTGTACTAGCGCGTCGGTCTCAGCAATCAGGTCGCTTTCGCCACAAAGGACAAATTTTGGAAAGCTGTCTCGACCCGTCGCTTTCGGTACTTTCCCTATGCATTTATTATTGTTTGTCCTAACATTCCTAGCGCCAGAAGTCATTAATCATTCGTGCGTTGAATCGGAAGATTTCTTTCATGGCGATGACATGCGGCGACGGCGGCCCTTAACAACCGGCGTGCCGATGGCCGCAAGTTTCTTACAGTTCGTCACTGATGCTGTGAGGCCCTTAGCGTAGGATTATGGTGAGACTCTGGCCATTCATCATAATCCCTCCGGCCATGGTTTCCAAGGACTAGTTTCAACGATTCTGAACTAGCCCCGTTTCCACCGTCATCGTGCTTTAATTGCCTTGCTAGAAGGCAGTGTAAAATGTAGATAGTTGCAACAAAGATTTCGCCAGAGATAGTCCCGGAACCTACGCGTTGCGTTTGTTTGAGTTTTTCGCTTAGCATCAACTATCCTTACTAAGCGTCGATAGGAGTCGTCGAATCTCTCTTGCAACGGGGTTTGGAGCCGCGAGATCATAATCATCGAGATGGGATTCCCTTCTAGCTTCTACCCACATCGAAAGATGCTATTTAGGGAGCTCACGGGTCATCCGATGACTCTCCAGGTGTTTCAAACAGACACACAAAGCGACTTAATTTAAGCGGAAAAACTTGTTTTGCTTGAAAATGGAGACTTCCGGTTTAAAACACAAAACGACCTTATATCAGCTCGACACGAAGATAACAAAACGAAGATAACTAGCAAAAATGCAAGGCTAACTTTATCAATCTCGACAAGATGTTGCTACGTAGGTGAAGATACCAAAGCAAGAACACAAAGTTAACCTCTATCAATTCACCAAGACATTACTAAAAGCAAACAGAGATAATCGTAACGAAAGGGTTTTCTCCTTCTGGCGTCAACTAAAGACACAAGGTGGCTCGGAGCTCGGAGTTTTCCTTTTCAACAGACATTACCGAAAGAAAACAGAGATAGCAGACGAAAGGGTTTTCTCCTTCACGTCAACCAAAGACACAAGGTGGCTTAGGAGCTCGGAGTTTCCCCTTTTAGCGTCCGATTTCAAGGTATCCGGAGATGTTATACGGTCCCCTTAGTCGGCGCCAGAATGTAGGAGTGGAAAATCCTACCACTACATCCAAAGGTAACTAAACACATACACAAGGAAGCGAAACGAACGAGAAAAGTAATAGAACACAAGATATACGTGGTTCGGCATGATTACCTACGTCTACTGGGTGTAAAAGAAGATCTTATTACTCACTCAAGATTACAAGGCGGATTTATCTCTCTCAATGCTTTAGTATGCTCACTTTCCTCACTTCTTGCTTAAGTTCTTTCTCTCTACATGGTCTCTATTTATAGTTACAAGTGATGATACATCCAAAGACTACGGTGTTAGGCTTGGTGTAGCTTCCTCGATGTTCCTCCCGAGCGATCGGGCCGATGCCCCACCCGATTGTTCCTATTTGTTCGGGTCGCTCGCCGAGCCGAATGATGCCTGCTTCTGCCAACTCGTCACTCGATGTCGCCCGTTCGATGGGAATAACCGATGTCGCCCTTGGGATCCTTGGCCGAGCCTTCCCTGACCGAGTCCTTCTTATCTCTTCACCAACTTTGTCAGCGCATTTATGGCTCCAGTGCCCGATGTCCATCGCATCACAACTTTTTCCCTTTTTCTCCGACTTTCGGCTCCTCTTTCCTCACGCCCCAGTTCGGAGAGGCGATCCGTACTCTAGATGCATGCTTGCTCCGGACGCCATGGCTTAGGATCGTTCCACCTGTCCCTGTGGATTATTTACACCTACAATGCATATAATCAGTAGTCAGTACTTTTCTTGACGTGTGAAATTGTCAATAGGGTAATTCATTGGGCCTACGGCCTACCGGACAATCGTCCAGTTTCATTTCATGATAAATAGAAGAATATTTTTTGCGTTTTACCTGAAAAGAGAGATCAAGGATGTATAACGTATTACTAAAATCTTGATAGTAGTAGGACCAAAATATATGGAAGTCGGGGGCTAGACGATAAACAAACTTGGGAAAATGGCTGAAGAACTACATGTCTATAGCAATTGCATGTTGACTGTTGTTTATTTAATTCATAACGTGCAAGTTAAACACCAAGAAAATGGCGATTTGGTTTTCCCAAGTTTATATATATATAATTACCGTGTTTGAAATCGTTCAGTGCATATCTGCTGGACTATTTAGTTTTTTGATCGGTTCCTGGACTATTTAGTTCAGTACGGGTCTCCATGTGATTCATGTTATACGTGTCCGCATGCAGTTCATGTAACAAAGGTCATGCGAAATAGTTTAGAAACAATATTACCATTCTCTATGTATGCTAAAGTCATGTATCTTTGTCAAATGATGAGATGAAACTAATCATTTCGCTTCTTTATTAGTCAAATGATGGAAAGCGTTAAACCTTGGGATGTTGGATGCCAAAGAGGTAAATAATTGCATAAACCGAGCTGAGGATGATGGTGTGGCATACATTAAAGTCGTAAATCATCTCATGGATAAAATTGAACACTTGCTGGTTCTTTTTGGACCTGTAAAAATATATACTTAAACCTTAGAGGTTCCATTGAATTTGAGTGAAAGTTTTGGAAATAACTTAAAATATAGTCCAAAAAATAAATGATGTAGAGAAAATGTCAACAACAAAAGATAGTTTTTGAAACACCACTGACGAACAAAAAAAACAATAGTAGTAGCAAAATAGTTGCATCAAAAGCTTGAACTAGAAGATTAGAACGGAAGGCAGATCGACGGTGACGTTAAACGAAAGTTCAAATAATAGAAATGGCTAGAGCGAGCCTATTGTTGTAGTAGCCCATCAAGTTATATGACATGATTTAGATAGTTTGTTTTGTAGTCATTATTTCTCTTCTGCAAAATAATTACTATGTCTATATATTCTTAGGCTAGATGAGGATTTTGTGGTAGTTGAGAACTTATGAGGTTGACGTAGTGGGGCAGGTTAAAAGCGTGTTGGGATACCAATCAGCAACAAAAATATTTGCTTCATAAACTTTTAACTTTTTAGCTTATAAAATTTATTCTGAAGTTGGCACCCAAACTAGCTTTTTTTTTTTGAGAGTTGAAAAACGGCTTTTTGAATGGTGTCCCAAGCAGACAGTAAAGGATGTTGAATTTGCCGTTGAATTTGCCAGAGTTGGGAAAAAAAAAAAAAAAAAAGGAGAGCCTAGGCACATCATCGGTACTTGTATGGAAAAATAAGTGGGCCCATATGGGGATTTAATCAGCAACAAAAATATTTGCTTCATAAACTTTTAACTTTTTAGCTTATAAAATTTATTCTGAAGTTGGCACCCAAACTAGCTTTTTTTTTTGAGAGTAACGGCTTTTTGAATGGTGTCCCAAGCAGACAGTAAAGGATGTTGAATTTGCCGTTGAATTTGCCAGAGTTGGGAAAAATAAAATAAAAAATAAAAAGGCGAGCCTAGGCTAAGGGTGCAGAGGAACCGAGCCGGACCGACGGACCGTCCCGGAACCGGTGGAACCGTACCTATTTTTGTACCGAACCGAGAAAGGGGGTACAGGTACCGGTCCAAAAAATAGGAACCGAGGCAAGGGAGGTACAGGTACTCGGTCCTAACCATATCCCATCCCGTCCCGTACCGAATGTCCCGATCAATATTGAACGTTAGATTTAGATATAATCTGACGGTGGTAGATTTATTAATACATATAGAAATTAAGTTAGGGTTTAGAATCAGAAGAAGTGTTTCATTTTTTTTTTCCTTCTTCAGTTCTTCTTCTTCTTCGCCGCTCTCCTCCTCCATCACTGTGTTCATAAGAACACGCCACCATCCATCATTGTTTGTTTGATTCATTCAACAACAAGTCCACAACAAAAACTAATTTCTTTGATTATTATGATTATGATTGTGATGTTTTTACATTTTTTTTTTATTTTGATTTTGATTATTTTCTTCCTTTTGTGTTTTCAGTTAAATTTAAACCAAGGATGATCGATCTATCTGTTGGGTACCCAAAATCTTCAGAATGATCCTCCTACTTCTTGCTCAAGTCTAATTTAAAACTCTTTGAATTTTTAATATTTTTGTGTGGTTTTGAGGCTCGATCTGTGTGTTTTAGGGTTTGATTTTGATAATTATGTTGATTTTTGAATGATTTGGGTGATTTTGATGTGTGGTATATGAAGTTTACTTATTGGATTGTTCATGGTTGATGTGATCTGTGTAATCTATTAAATATGAGAACTTTTGAAGGTTAAAGTGAGAAAAAACGCAATTTTTGGATGGGTTTTTCGAATAGAGCAAGATCTGCATTTCAATTTCGTAGTTCTTAGGTTTTTATATCGGCTTTAGCTTGAAGTGAAGCTAAACATGTCTTTGCATGATTATTGTTCACTGGAAGCTATATTTAACATGGTTTCATTGTGCGTATCTAGTTGAAGGGGGGGGGTTATATTGTGTTTAAATTGATTAAATACTAGATACTGATTGAATTGTCCAACCTTGCTAGTTTTCTCATTCATGGTTTTATAGTGTTGAGCTTGTTGTAGGTTGAAGCAAAGCTATGTTCAACATGGTTTTTATTTTGGTTCAAGTTGATTAAATTCTTGATAAAGATTAAAGACTCAAAATATGCAACCTTGCTTTTTTTTTTTCTTCATGCACTAAGATGCTTCTCTGTGTCCCAAATGTATGTACATGGGTGCTCTTTAAGGGTTTTGATTTTGGTTAATTGTGTATCCCTTTGATTGGGGGAAAAGAAAACTGATGTTATCTTTTTTACTTGGTGTTTTACATTGCGGGGTTGCTTCTTTGAAAGGAAGTCTTGATACGACAAACCCTAGCTCTAGCTACTTTGGATTGATTTTGGTGAATATTTGCTAAAACCTTACACATTTGTTTTTGTGATTCTTTGTTTTACCCCTTCAAATCTTTGTTTGTGTGTAATTTTGCTTCTTCTTCTAAATAAAAATGTGATATCTTCTAGGTTATGATGATTATACTCTAGTTTTAAAGAAAACTGATGTAATTTTGCTGATCTATGTTTCTTTCTTGTATTGTGCTCTGACTTAATAAAGTGTATTGTTGCAGGTAATCTTGATTAGTTCTTGAAGTTTGGAGCTACTTTTTTACCACCACCGTCCCGGACTCTAGTGCTAATTGTTTCTTCGCTACTTGAATATTGTGTTCTTGAGTGATTGTGTCTGTCATTTTTTTGGTGTTTTTGCTACTTGTTACTTTTTCAATTTTTCAAGTCTTGTTAGTTAACTTGTTATGTATTGTTGCTCGAGAAAAACAGTTCTTAAATCTTAACCGAAAAAATTTGTCCTGGAAAAATTTAGGAACCGAGACTAGTACCTAACCGCACACAGTGCCTGCACGTGATCTTGAATGGTACCGGAACCGAGGTACAGTGGTGCAGTGCCGGTCCAAAATTTTGGAACCGAGGTTAGGAGGTGCAGTATTTTCGACCTCGGTAAGAACCGAGCCGAACCGTACCGTGTGCACCCTTAGCCTAGGCACATCATCGGTACTTGTATGGAAAAATAAGTGGGCCCACATGGGGATTTAATGGTCAAAGGGACAGAAGGATTCAAATGGCCACGGTGTTAGTAGAAACTATCTGTCAACAAGCCCGTCCATCTAAGTTGGTAGAGCGCAGGGCAGTGGTTGTTAGCCAATTCCTATGGGTATGGCAAAAAAAATTATAGCCAATTCCTATAATCAGTGGGACATAAAAATATATTATAAAAAGTGAAAAAGTAGGAGAGAATTAGATATTATATATATCATTAGTACAAAACAAAGCTAGGATAAGTTAGCCTATGTTATTGGTGGTCAGGATTTGTCCAGACAAAGATAAATCAAGGGATGTGGTTCTCCTGACCGCCCCCTGTTGGAAAATTGGGTTAAAAACAAGAGGATGAAAAACAGAAACAAAACAATAGTGTACCCCTGACTTCAAGGCTCTTTCGATTCTTTTAGACAATAATTCGACCTTTCCCAATTAACTTGGCGAGTACAACAGGTCTCTCGAATTATGCCTTCAGGATTCAATGAAACCCTAACACCGTAATCGAATTCAAGGATTGTACTTCCTTGACCCGACCAAGAATCACACTGTATAAGGTTCTGATGATGCTATTAGAGAAGAAGAAAGCAGTTGCTTTTGATGTGTTTTTAAACGAGCAAAGGGAGATGCTATTTATAGATGTTTTCGCATCTGTTGGGAATGGCGTCTGTTGGAATTGAAACGATGAGTCTCTTCTTCATCAGACATGAATGGTGTCTGTTGGAATCGAAGATTCTGGATATGATTCTAACTGTCGAAACAGTTACGTACCACCAAAAAAATCTTCCGGGGGGCGTTGCCCCCTAGACCCCCACCAGGGGCGGTCGAACACGGCACGGGGCTACGCCCCCGGACCCCCCCCTTGGATAGCACGGTTGAAAATATTCCAACACCCCCTACAACTCGCACGTGTGGCATTAATTCCAATATTATGAATGAAAAATGAATACTCAAGTCAAGATATGAATTTTCAAAAATTATAACGGGGAGGTTCGAACTCATGACCTATTTTGTCACAAGAGTGGCCTCTAACCAGTGTTCCACCTTGGTTGGAATTAATTGAAAAGATAAATCAACAGTGGTGGTTTGTTCAACTTAAATATCATAATTGATTTATTAATTAGTTTTTAACTAATTACACATAATAGATAATCTATTCATTATAAAGTGTTTTATTAATAAAGTTCACAGTAGAAGATGACATCAAGTTTAAAGTTAGTAACAAACATAATATGGCTAATTAAAATGTTAAAAACAAACACGATATATAAACTTAGAAAGCCGTGGGACTTGAAGAGACCGATTTTGAAAATTACAATCTTAGAAAGCAACGATCCACAATACCATAATTTTTTTTTATAAATATTCAATGTAGAAGATGTCAACTTTTGGTAAAGGATCTATTGACAACCTATAAATTTGAAATAAGATCAGAGAGTACAATATGTGTTCAAGGTTCTTTATGAAGTAATGTGTCGCCGGATTGTATTCCAAGTGAAGGTAGGAACATATGGAAGTGACAAAATGTCCAAGACTTTTGAAGTTACCAAAGACTTCGTTAAGACGAACTGTTGGGCACAATAATTTGTTGAAGATTTAATGGCAGAGGTTTGCATATATACAATCCCTTCGAAAAGGTAATTGGTACACATTTTAAACATTGTCATCTGATGGGTGTTGAAAAATTACAGGAAAATCATGTCACATTGGAGAGTTTGTATCATCCGTTCGATGCAAAAAAATATTATTCTCTTCCTATTTGGAGGATCGACAACATGACCATGATAAATGAGTCAGATAGAGCGAAATAGGAGCATGGGGAGACTTTTATGGACGATATTGATTAGTTGATTTCACTGAGATGAGCACTGCTGACGACATATTTCCAAAAAATATTTAAACTTCCATGTTCATGTAGAGCATTATCTCAATATAAGCAATGAGCCTAAATAAAAAATTGTCTAGAAGTTAAGATTATATTTCTTTCGTTTGAGCAAATCTCCAAGCGGTAAAATATTAAAGGAAAAAAACAAGAAAAAAGATAGGAAAATCCCGACTATTTTTATGACAAACCCATATTAAATCATAAGGAGTTGATAAATATTCTGGACACAAATTATATGATATATTAAAAATGAACCAACATCATGGCCTGTGCCGTTACGGCACGGGTTAAGGGCTAGTATATGTATAAAATTAATTGGAGATGAGAATATCGTCAGCGATAAAATCTCTATCGCTCGTGTATGCCTATATATCAAAACTGACATATAGGCATATGAGTTTGGCACTTTGGCATACCCATAGTGGATGCATATATGTCAAATATATGAATTTCGCATACCCATAAGAATAGGCCTTACTGAGTTACAAATGTACATTTGAGCATTATTTTGAACGACTGCATCGCATATATGTTCTTGAACCTTTTCGGTACGTGCAAAGGCTCCTAACCTTAATGTCAAAGTTGATATAATTATTTGAAGGTATTTTGGCTGAACCCAAAATATAATAAGCGTGCTGTCCAGTGTCCCCCGTTCGTTTTGTTTCGGCTTGATCAACACGCGGTATTGTTACTCTTTACGTTTAGTTTCTTGACGTGTAATATTGTTAATTTGGGAAGGTTGCATTGGCTTTATTAATAGGGTAATTTATGGGGCCT
The DNA here is from genome assembly GCA_023531295.1 of Papaver armeniacum. Classification (NCBI taxonomy): domain Eukaryota; kingdom Viridiplantae; phylum Streptophyta; class Magnoliopsida; order Ranunculales; family Papaveraceae; genus Papaver; species Papaver armeniacum. Next base: position 107,304 of record JAJJWW010016440.1, on the reverse strand, counting down.
ACGGTACAGTTTCAGTTTCATTTCACAATAGTGTGCAAGTTAAACACCAAGAAAATGTCGATTTGGTTTTTAGATGAAATCATAACCCGCGTACTTGACGCTGTGTTTGAAATCGTGCAGTGCATATACCTCTACCGGATTATTTAGTTTAGTAGGACGTCTATCTGCGACTCATGTTATATGTGCTCGCATGCAGTTCATGTAACAAATTAGGTCATGTGAAATAGTTTAGATTCTAGAAACACTATCACCATATTGAATGTATGCTAAAGCTAAACGCATCTTATTCTCATTCTCATATATTATCAAAAAAGAAGAAATCATTCTCATATATGATATCTGTTTCCTCAGAAAAAAAAACCTCTTCGTCAGTTTGAAGTTTAAAAGTGTAATTTATCTTTGTTATCATGCACTGGCATGAAGTTTAAGTCTGGCAAAATCTTGCCAAACCTTCGTGATCATTCAAATCCAAAACATAAACTGAGATGTTAGAGTAAATTGAAGGTTGACAACACATCTATTCTTATCACGGGAGTGGAGACTAATCATTTTGCTTCTTTAGTCAAATGATAATCCCGTGGATGCCAAAGAGGTAGACCCTGGAATAATTGCATAAACGGAGTGGAGAAGGATGGTGTGGCATACATCTAAAGTCCTAAACCATAAGGTGGATA
>JAJJWW010016440.1:0-106607 GCA_023531295.1 Papaver armeniacum | reverse complement strand
TGTCTACGTCTATCTAAAAATAAACGCACTGTGCAAATTCACCTTATACTCTTTTAGGTCCTGGGATGAATACAAATAACTAGCGCAAGATGGGTATGCAAAAAACAGAGAATAAACGAATATCCATAACATAAAATGAAAATTTTCAAAAGGCCGTGTAGAAGCAGAATCTCGCAACAGTTATGTCTCAGCGAAGTTTTAACTAAAAGGAGGTTGCGAAGGCCATCGCAGGGTGTTAGAGAAGTGATGTAGCGAATGACGTCAGCTTAATCATAAGGAAAGTGTGAAGATTCTGCGAAGATCGAGATTAACTTGCGAAGAAAACCCTTGTAAGCTTGCAAGAATGACGCAGATCATATCCGAAAATAAAGGTTGGCTTAGTTGTCATTCACTATGTAATATCCTATATAAAGGACCAAGCAGAGTCGAGATGAGAGGGATCTTTTTGGAGAGAGAGAGAGGAGAACAAATAGGAGAGAGAAAGTCTAGAGCTATTTTGATTTCCTTCTATTCTTATTACTCTTATAAGATTCTTCAGAAAAATAAATAAAACTTTGTTAATTGGTCATGGAATTTGATTAGAGCATTGTATAATCTTGGAGGGCAAGATGTACAGGCGTAGTAGTTAGGTGTTTCCCTTTTGCTCTGTTGTTTTGTTTAGTTTTCTCTTGTTCTGGGGGGGGGGTCCCTTTTAACCCCAGCTTATTGATCAAAACAAAAAAAATAATCTTGGAGGGGTGTGGTTGTAGGAAATCCTGCAACCACATATTAGCGCTAGAAACAGGGAACCACCAATTTGAAGATTATCTGAAAACAAGATTGAATGAGGATATTATAATTTGACAGAAGTTGAAGCAGTTAATGAAGAATTTGTGAGGTGTATAACAGGTTATTGAAATCAAAAGAGATGATGAAGCAAGTCAGTAAACTGATTGAGGAAAAGATAATCAAAATCAAAGAAGACGGCAAGAGATTGGAATGTATCTTAATAACAAAGACAATGATTAATGAGTTTCATGAAAATCTCAAAGGAAAAATACATAAACGATATTTTGAAGGAAAGAAAATTATGACAAAAGAAAAGGTACCACCATTGAAGGAATGGAAAAAACGGAAAATTACATTCACAGCAGCAGAAATACCGAGAGAAAATTTAAATCACATAGCTCCGTTGGTAATCACAGTAACTGCAGCACAAAAAGAGAAAGATGAACCAACGAAGTTTATAGAAGAATGGGCGATGAACAGAACTCTAGTAGATACAGGAAGTTTAGTCGACATAATATTCTACCATGCATTCAAAGGGATGGGATACAAAGATAAAGAGATGACTTGTTCAACATATCATATCCATGGTTTTGGTAAATTTACAACAAAACCTAAAGGAGAAGTAGTGGTGCGAATATTGCTAGGAGAAGTTGAAACACAAGTGACATTGTGTGTGGTGGATATGGAGTCTCCTTACAACATGTTATTGGGAAGACCATGGATACATGCAATTAAAGCGGTAGCATCAACATTGCATCAGTGTATCAAGTTTCCTATGCCTAGCGGAGTAGGTGAAATCAGAGGAGACGTTAGCGATGCGAAAATGTGTCATCAGGTGGAAGTAGAAAATTATGAAGGACGTGCAAAGAGGCGAAAAATTCGCTGGAAAATGGCGAAAGAGGCAAGGAAAGAAGAAAAAATTAGAATTTACATGATAAAAGCAAAAGAAGGAAAAGGAATACCAAGCGAAATATCGCAAGGAGGAAACAAATCGATAAAAACAATAAAAGAGCAAACACCAATAGGAGAGTCAAAGGAGGCCTACACAAGCAGCAGAACCAACAAAAGAAGTAAATGTTCGAACTGAAAAAGAGCCAAAGATGCTAAAGATTGGAACTAAAATGGATGCATATGAAGAAGAAATAACAATTAATCTCTTGCGAGAATTTAAGGACGTCTTCGCGTGGAACATGGACGAAATGCCTGGGATAGATCCTTCGGTTGCGTGTCATCATTTGGAAATTAACAAAAATGCAGGACCATTCAAGCAAAGAATAAGAAAAATAACAACAACATATCATCCTCAAATAGAAGAAGAATTGCGTAAGATCTTGGATGCGGGAATTATACGGCAAGCAAAATATCCAGAGTGGATTGCAAATATGGTAGTGGTACCTAAGAAAAAAATGGGATAAGGATTTGCATAGATTTCAGTGATCTAAATAAAGCTTGTCCAAAGGACGGCTTTCCCTTACCAGACATCCCACAATTGGTCGAGTCAGCAGCAGGGAATGATAGAATGTCTTCTTTATATGGATATAAAGGTTACAATCAAATTCCTCTCGCTGAAGAAGATCGGGAGCATACCTCCTTTTTCGCACCAAGAGGATTATATTGTTACACGAAAATGCCGTTTGGTTTGCGAAATGCTAGAGCGACATATCAGAGAATGGTAGAGAAGGTGTTTGCGAAATGGATTCATTAGACATTAGAAGTGTACGTGGATGACATGTTGGTGAAAAGTAAAGAAGCTAAAGATCATGTGCAAGATTTGAAAGAAATTTTTGAACAGATGGGGCAGTTCAACATCAAAGTAAATTCTGAAAACTGTATTTTCGGTGTTGCGTCAGGAAAAATTTTAGGATACATTGTGTCAAAAGAAGGAACAAAAGTTGATCCGGAGAAGGTGCGAGCAGTTCGCGACATGCCAACACCAGCGACGGTAAAGATGTACATAAATTAAATAGACTCTTGGCTTCGTTGGGAAGATTCATTTCGCGATCATCAGACAAATGCAAGCATTTCTTAAATATACTCAAGAAGGGAACGAAATTTAGATGGATAGATGAATGCGAGAAAGCAATGCAAGGGATAAAGGATCACTTGATGAATATATCCATCTTTAAAAAAGCAGAGCCAGGGGAAGAATTGTTGATTTATCTTGCGACCACTTCGTATGCTTTAAGTGTTGTTTTGTTGCGAATAGACGCAGGAGTAGAAAAGCCGATCTATTACATTAGCAAGACATTCAATGCAGCGAGAAGAACTATTCGAAGATTGAAAAATAAATAGTGGCTTTAGTTTATGCAACCTTTAAGCTTCGCATATATTTTCAAGCCCATAGAATAAGGGTATTAACAGAGGTGCACATCGAGTCAGTAATGACAAATTCAAAGAGATCAGGTAGGGTTGAGAGATGGAATTCTCAAGTGGGGCATTTTAAGATTAAGTATGAAGTATTATCTTCGCCGAAGTCACAAGTTGTTGCGAATATTTTAGCAGAATTTCCATTAGAAAATGATGAAGCAGTGGAAGAGATGATGGATATAGAAGAAGAACATGGGAATCCAAGAGACTTGTTGACAGAGCCTGATAGATGGGAAATATTGGTGGATGGATCATCAAATGGAGAAGGTAAGGGAATTGAAATTGTCTTGATTTCACCAGAATTTATATTGAAGTTCGCATCTACTAACAATGAAACGGAGTATGAAGCAGTGGTGCATGGTTTACGACTCGCAATAGAAATAAAATTAGAAAACGCAAGAGTCACTAGAAATTCACAGTTAGTTATTCGCAAAATAAAAGGAGAATACACTACAAATGAACCCTCATTAAAGAAATACAAAAGGCTTGTTGAGGAGTTGTCAGCGAAAATACCACAACTAAAGTGGAGGCATATATCAAGGAAGGATAACAGATTAGAAGATGCCTTCGCTTTTATCCCAAGCTGGTAGATCCGACTGCGAGATGCATAAAGATACAGACGCTTCTTTCGCCATCAATCAATAAAGAAGAGGAGGAAGAAGTAGACGTGATGATAGTAGAAGGTGTGGAAAATGAAGAAGCGAATAAAGTTGCAGATTGGAAAACTGAACTTCATGCATACCTGGAGAGAGGAGAAGTGCCAAGGAATATATTGGAGGCACGTAAGTTAAAGATTCGTGCGACAAATTATGAACTCAGAGATGGGGTATTGTATCGAAGGTCATTTAATGGACCCTCGCTTAGATGCTTGACACGAAAAGAAGGAGAGGAAATACTGAAAGCGTTACATTATGGGGAGATGGTAATCATAGTGGAGGAATATCTTTGGATACAAAGCGAAAACACAAGGATATTATTGGACGTACATGCATGAAGATGCGAAAGAAGTATCAAAACGTTGCGAAGAGTGCCAGCGGCACGGTAAGAGAATACATGCACCAGGAGCACCTTTATCATCTTCAACAAGTGTGTGGCCCTTTGGAAAGTGGGGTTTGGACATTATGGGACCATTTTTACCAGGATCAGAGCAAATAAGATATTTGATTGTCGCAACAGATTATTTCACAAAGTGGGCGTATAAAGGCAAAGACAAAGATATCCGCGATAAAGACGTTTTCACTTTCATATTCGAAAACATCATTTGTAGATTTGGAATTCCTGCATCTGATAATGGAAAACAATTAGAAGGGCAGAATATAGAAATGTTGCTTAATGCATTTAAGATAAATTGTGGGAAATCCACGCCATTATATCCACAAAGTAATGGACAAGCAGAGGCAATAAATAAGACAATTGCAGATACATTGAAGAAGAAGTTGGAGGGGCATAATAAAGCATGGTGTGAACAAGTGCCTAATGCAGTTTGGGCTTAGAACACAACTAGGAGAGAAGCTACAGGAATGTCACATTTCTGTCTAACATATGGAGTTGAAGCAATGCTACCAACTGAAAAAATTATTCCCACACAAAAAGAGAAGCATGGGAGAAAAATTTAAGTGTGGATATGATTTTATCAAAGCTTGATGATTTAGAAGAAAAGAGGGAGAAGGCTCTACAGCATACAGAGAACTATCAGAGAAGATTGGCTCGAGAATATAATAAGCGAGTTAAGATAAGAGAGTTTCAGCCAGGTGATTTGGTTCTGCGAGAAATACCAGTGTATCGGCGAGGAAATGATGGAAAATTAGAAAAGAAATGGGACGGACCTTACATTATTAAAGAAATAGTTGGAACAGGGGCATATAGACTCATGGATCCTGAGGGAAAATACACTGGTCATAAGCTTGATAGGCCATGGAATAGATTGTATCTAAAGAAATATTATCCATAACAGATTTGGCGAAAATCACCAGGAAGCAGAAAGAAAGAAGAAATTTCACAGTTGTGAAGTTATATTTACAGAATGAAAAATGCGATAATTTCGCAGAAATTATTTTTATCGAAACAAATATGCGATAATTTCGCATAAAATGTATCAGACAGAACAGGTGAAGATATGCGATAATTTCGCAAGATTTATGAATTTTACAAAAGAAAATAAAAGAAAATACGAGAATAAACAAAAAAAGATAGAGGCACCCAACTTTGGTGTACACCCTAGTTCACGAATAAAATTTCGCAAGAAGCAAATGTAAGACCTAAAGTGCGTCATTGAAGGGGAGACCTATTACATGGCTCAGGGAAAGGTTACACCGCCCCGGAACCTGGGTCATGGAGACTTGGGGTTATTAAACCCATCCAGGAGAGGTGCCTTGGATTCTTAGCTTAATCTTATGACTTAGGTTGGGCGACTAAGGTAAGAAGGTCTCTCCTAAGGAGTGCAGAACTCGATCAAGGCGCCGAGGTACACGGTTGAGCCAACAGTGCCTGGGGCGTTTGAAGCGTACCTGGCCATTCTTGGAAAGTCTTGGCTATGATGCACTCGGCCCAAAGAAAACCCCACTTAGGGTGCGGTCTTGTAACCATGAGCCATATCGGCGAAGGGATAAAAGGCCGCGAAAACAACTGGTTGTTGTTAAGACCGGATGGGAGGAGCCAACCTTATATGGTATAGGTACGCCTCCTTGAAGGGGCAACCAGGGGGGTGATAAGGGCGACACCCTCCATTAGGGAGCTAATAAGTGTCTAAGACGCAAATGTCATGAGGCTTTTTACTCACTGGAGTATTAAGGCTTGTAATATTTGTGCAACGATCCTGGAGAGGTAATAATACTAGCGAAAGATAAGACGAGATCAATGGGTCAGTGCACGAAAGTGTAAAGACGTCCTGCGATTTCGTCGCAAGACGGCAATGTCATGGGGATTTATTTCGCAAGAACATTTAGGCCTGTCATATTGTCGCATGAAAAATATCATGCCGAGGCAATAATACAAGAAAGTGATAAGGCAAGATCAATGGGTCAATACATGAAAATGTAAAGACGTTCTGCGATTTTGTCGCAAATACAAAGAGTGGCAATATAAGACCTTTACTTAGGAAGGCAAAATAAGACCACATAAGAGAATAATACTGAATGGAATGTTGGAAAATTCCAAGATATATTTGATAGCGAAATTTTGCAGAAAAATAAGATCATGCAATATTGACGCACATGAAACAAAAATGAACTTATACAAACTAACTATTTAAGTATTGTGCAGGAGACAGACTCAGTTTTCGCAAGATAGATAGTGAGAAGCAAGTATGGGAATTAGTAAAGAAGATGCATTATCTATCTCACAAATAAGGAAATATTAAAAAGATAAATGAATTTCAAGATTCATGAAAGTGCATTGTTTGACAGAATAGTAAAGCGAAAATAAAACAACTTAAAGAGTTAAAAGATAAGTAACTAGAAGAATTTCAGATTTCCACATGTGATTCGCCAAGAGAGGTTGGTGGATGATTTTCTAAAATCATCTCGTCTTCGCAAGTTTTCTCTTTCTCGTGGTCCATCCTAGCTTGTTCTCTATCCTGACTATCGCCAGCATTAACTTCCTTGATGGACTCATTTTCTTCATCATTTTCAAGAGCAGCTTCATCATCACTTTCGAAGTCAAAATCACTGTCAGGTCCGCGAGGAACTTCATCGGGATCTACGTCAAGAGGCATAACTTTTATAGGACGAAGTGATTTATCTAGTAAGATGCCATTTACAAGAACTTCAGCCTTGAGATGAACTGGACGAAGAAGTGCTTTCTGGTGATTCCTATTTTCGATATGTTTGAAATGTTGAAGGTAGTCAAATCTTCTTTCTGCACGATCGCGAGAATGATCAAGAGTAGTAGAAAGTATAGCATTCTCCTTGCGAATCTTTGCCAATTTCGATTCCAAAGAAGATATAGAAGAATGAAGGCTTCTCTCAGATTCTGCGAACATCAAAACCATAAAAGATTATTGTAGCGAAATTCATGTAAGAGGAATATTGCGAAAATAATTAAGCATGTAAGGGTGGATTAGGCAGTCAGATTCTTATGACTATCTTCCTTTTGCGAAATAAGATATTGAGCTAAATCCAAACTATTATTCTCCAAGTGGTTCATTGCACCATCAAAATTATCCCCGATCAAACCTTTCAAGCGAGATCGAAAAATCTTCTCATTAGAGATAAGTAAAGCATTTTCCTTCGCTAAGGAAGCATAAGAGTCTTCTAATTGAGTATGCTGCTCTTTAAGTTGGTTTGCCTTTACGCTCAAAGCTATTCTACCTTGGATGAGTTTATTCTTCTCAGCAATAGACGATTCAGTCACTTCCTTAAGTTCACTCCTTAACGAGCGAAGAGATTGCTCTTGTTCATCACATATTTTTGACGTATATTAAGTTGTTGCGAAGATATCGCTACTTTGTTTAGGAGGATTCGTTTCTCTTGAGACAAGGTTCCATTTTCATCTGACAGATTTTCAATCCCCAAGTTAGCTTTAGTTAATGAATAAGAGAGTTGGGATAACTTGCTACTTAATACTTCTTACTCTTGAACTAGTTGGGTATTCTCGTTAGAAAGGTTGTTAATTTGATCAAAAGAATATGAGTAAAGATTATCTAACTGGATATATTGGTTCATCAAAGTTTCTTTGTCAGCACGAGCTTCTTCAGCGGCATATTGAAAGTCGTATCTCTCCATTATTCGTTTCTGAATTAAAACGAGTCCTGTTATTAGGAGGGAAAGAATGGATATGAGGAGGGAAGGATTATGAGGAGGGAATTAAATTTTTTGCGGAGGGAATGACTTCTTTAAAAAATAATGGAATGTCGATAATATCCTTGATGTTAATCATAGTTAGGCTTACAACAAACGACTCCCAACTGAATAACTTCTTCTTCTCCCCGACGACAAATCTTATGATACCGAAAAAATAAAATCCCGCACAACTATAACAAAAGAGAACTCTGCAAGTACATGGTAGATATGACACCACATGGCTACGGAAGAGAATCCACCAAGTCTATTAGCACAGCCAATTCATCAATTTCCTGATCATTAAGTCTTCGCCTACGGAGCAGACCCAAATTCCAGACGAAACCTACACGGCCAAGTTCCTTCACATCTTGAATGGAAATTTGTTTAGTTGTAGCGATCCTTGAAAATTGCATTTTGTACAACTATCTTAATTGGCTCTAACTGGCAGCTCTGCTACAAAGATTTTTGCATTACCACTGCCACTGTAACTAGTATTATTAGTTTCTGAAGACGAAATTTGTTTAGTATCATTCTTGAAACGCAGAGGACCATAATCTCAGTATCATTAACTAGTATTATTAATCTCAGTAATCTGTTGGGTGTGCTAGCTGCTGTGCCATTACCGAAATCCAAATTAGAAGCGACATTTCATAAGAGCTTAGGGTTTTGTTTTTTGGACGTAGAGATATGTTCTAATGGGTTTTCATGAAATCTTAGGGTTTTCTTTTTTTTGGACGTAGAGGTAAACAAGAATACGATTAACAACAGTTAGGTTATCGTGGGTAGGTTGGGTATTTTAAGATTGTTTACTTAGTTTCATTGTATCTGACTTTGACCGAACATTGACTAGAATTTGGCCAAAATTCTTCCCTCCTCGTATCAATTCTTTCCCTCCTAATAACACGACTCATTAAAACTTAACGTAAGAGCAAGAAAAGTGAATACAAAAGAGGTAAAAAAGGGTGGGGGGGGGTAAGTGAAAACAAGAAGATCATACCTTTCAGTTCGTCATTTTTTCTGTGAAGATTCTCGCAATCCAGTGAAACATTCTCAAGCTTATGATTTTTGAGGCGAAGATCATTACATTCCAAAGTCATAGCTTGGAGATTCTCCTTCAGAGACTCAATTTCTTTTTCTAAAGATGTTTGCGAAGATTCTTTTTCAGAACTAAAATATTTACCCAAAGTTTCGCAGACATTAAGCTTGAGAGGATCAACAGAAAACCTTCGAGCATCATCAAGAACATCAGACAAAATACTAAAGGAGATATCCACTCCTTCCAAATGCTCCTTCTCAACAGAAAGGATTTCAGATGAAGAAGTAGTAACGGTTGAAGTTATGGGAAGTGAATCATCTTTCACAATAGATACATTCTTCCTAGGCGAAGATTGAAAAGACTCATTAAGTGAGGTTGCGGCAGAATCCATCTTTGCGGCATTCGCAAGGGGAGAAGAATGGGTTTCATTCGCAGAAGGGTTAGTTGAGGGGATGGCATCTGAAACGATGTTTTCATGGGAAGGAGCAGTAAGTAATAAGGGCTCAGCTAACGAAGTTGTAAGAAAATGTGCTAGAGGTTTGAAATCAGGAAATCAAACGGAAGAAATAACAGTCTTTATTTTGCGAGATTTTTTGTTGGATATATTAATACCTTCATCATCCTGCGAATATACACTCAGATAAAAAACAGAGGCAACAATATTGTTATTAAAGAAAAGATATTTCTTATTACCTTGGAATTCACAAGCTTTCTTTTGCCTACAACAACTTTGTGTTGCGAGCTTTTGGAAACCTTAGGGTTTGGGACTGTGAATTTGGTGGAAGAGGTGCTTTTGCTGAAACAGAATCAGTACGGGAATTAGACAAGATAATAAAATTAGTTAGGGAAGTCATCAAAATAAGATCAGTTCCAGCAAAATCGAAGAAGAAAAAGCAAAAATAACCTTGGTGACTCCATGAAAACAGTAGCAGATAGATAAGCTTGTAAGAACCAAAGATGAAGAAAATTCCAGAGGATGAAAATTTATAGAGAGCTTGGAGATGAGGAAGACGAAGTAAAAGAAGAAAATTATATTTCCATTGATCTTCTCCTTAAATAGACAAAAAAGGGTGACCGGTTGAAATTGAATGTGCCGGTAAAAAAAGGGAACAATAAACACGTGTAGACGGTTACGCTAAATTCACGGGAGGTTGTCGGTGAAGAATAACATAGAAAGATAAATAGGTGTGGCATTTAGAGATAAATTCTCATATCGTTCTCTTCTTCGCAGAGAAGACATGAGAAGAGGCAAGATGTAGGAGCAGAATCTCGCAACAGTTATGTCTCAGCGAAGTTTTAACTAAAAGGAGGTTGCGAAGGCCATCGCAGAGTGATAGACAAGTGATGTAGCGAATGACGTCAGCTTAATCATGAGGAAAGTGTGAAGATTCTGCGAAGAAAACCCTTGTAAGTTTGCGAGAATGACGCAGATCAGATCCGAAAATAAAGGCTGGCTTGGCTATCATCCACTACCACTATGTAATATCCTATATAAAGGACCAAACAGAGTCGAGATGAGAGGGATCTTTTTGGGGAGAGAGAGATGATTGATGTTGATACTAGAAGAAGTACTGTACTATGGTGATTAGGAAAATGTTAAAAGTACCAATAGAAAAGAATTTACCATTTCTTGTGGACGGAGTCATATTTGTGATTGTAAAGTATGAACCACACACCTTTTGACGAACAGTGATAATGGGATAAAATTCGCTCGGCTAGAAACTTCCCCAATTCTAAGTTTGCCCATTCAATCTCTTTTTTATCTTTGAAAATGCAAGACAGCAGTACTGCACTATAACCAGAAGATAATATAATGCTTAATAAATTACAATGTGCTTATTATTGGATAAAAGAAAAGAAAAATATCTTTGCATTTACTACAAGATATTGCCTTGCATTTGCATTAATTAGGGGATATTCACTCTATTTTGAAAAACAGACTCTTTTTTCGTGATTTATAAAGGGGATACTGAGTCCTACTAAGTGTTGATACTGTTTCATATAGGATAAAAATCACATCGATCCCGACCGTTGGATCGATGAAATGGTATCAACACTTAGTAAGACGGGTATCCCAATAAATCGTCCATTTTTTGTACACCATTACAAAGAAACAGTTTTAGATGGGAATTTCGACCATTGAAAGAGAAAATGCTTAGTGCACGTATCTGCTTTATTCCTCTTTTGTTAAGAGTTTTTGTTGGAAGTTGGATCCATCAGAACCAATCCTATCACAGATTCACAATCAATTAACCCTATTCGTGAACGTCTTGGACCCTTAAAACCGTCTAGATGTGTAATTGATGATGTTGGCCATCTATTTGTACGATATGACGAGATGCTTTCAGCCATTCTTGGCCTCCTTTCGACCTTTTTATTTTCATTTTTATGATTTTCATGGCATTTCATTCATTATTTTGTTGATGTTGGGCCGCAGGGATTGATCTGGTAACTGACCTTATATTCATGCATGACTGGCCCATAACAGGAAGAAAAAAAAAAAAAAAAAACTGCCTGCCTTACAAGTTTCATGTATCATCATGACATGACCTACTATTTGGATACAACTTGAAAAGTCGGAAGTTAGGTTAGGCAGGAGCCATGTTGCAAACAGGAACCTCTTTGTGAAGCAAATTTTTCTTTTTGCTTCTAACTTCTAATAATCGCTGCTTCTGGTTGCCAAACGTGCTAACTTGTACCAATTTTGTTGACATGTTACTTTTGAGGTAGCTTGATATTTTAAGCTTTTTGCGGTTAACATAGGTAATGATGTTCACTTTTCCAATGCCCTGAGAACTGGGTACGAGCAAATCCTACATTTCTTTCTTGGAATCAGATAAACGGATTCAAGACTTGAAATTTATTCCTGTCCACTGGGTTCCTAGATATTTACTCTACAAAGTGCTAATGAGGTACAAGAATCCACAAACTACAAACAGTAAAGATCTGAAGAGGTGAAACATCTGATAGAATATATGGTTAGCACTTGAATAACTAGAGATTCCTCTTTGCTGATTAATGTAGTTGTCGCAGTATATCATAAATTTGCTCACCTTGTGGTTAGTTACAATTCTATCCAATTCCCCTGCAATGTTCATGGCTCTTTCAAAGCACTGTCACCATACTCCTCGCCCGAAATGCTAGAAGGTCCATTTGGAACCCGGCTTACAGTGTTACTTGTTGGATTTGAAGAAGGTGAGTATGTAAAAACTGGGTTTCACATATAGCGGTTCTGTGCAGCAGTGCAACTTCTTGTGGTCTTCATACGAGCCTTTCGACCCTAAACAAGAAAAGCAGAGAAAAGATCAAAACGGAAGTTGACACAATGAAAACAAATAAAGACTTATGCATCAGGGTGTAATCGTTTGATAATCACATAAAGCAGGAAAGGAGATCTAATGATCTACAACAATGGCAATTTCTTTTGTTCGAAAAACAAATAAAACCTCTAAGTGGCAGTGGCAACCTACTCTGCTCTATGATGAGCTACTGTACAATTCAACCTAATATTGAGAATTTAGAAAAGCTTTCGAAGTAACCAACCTTTCCCATGCACTTCTCCAGATGAGGAGCAAACTTCCCAGCCATTATAGACCTTCCACAGTTCATGCACTCAAAGATTTCATTTGCCACTGCAGGATGCTTTTGTCCAAATATATCAACCACGTACTTGCTGTTTGTTTCACCACTACTGCTAGGATCAGCTGCCCTGTCACGAGCCTGAGTAGATAGCCTCAACTCTTCTTCTTCCTCCTCCAGGTTATGGTCAAGCCCTAGCCTAGCAATCCGATGGCATTCAGATGCAATATCTACTATTATGGAATCAAGTAGGTCCTCAAAAAATTGAGATGATAACTGCATGCACCACCATACCAAATGAGTGAACTAAGAATTTCTTAGAAATTTTTCAACAACAAGTTCAGCATTAAATAATAAAACAGCAACAAGTTCTTGGAGGAAATTTGCTTTTTCCTTCAATGATCAACCCTCCAATCTGTTAGTTATGCAGATTACAACCCAGGTAGACAATAAATTTCCAAGATAGATAGACATTTTGCATCCAAAGGAAACATATACAGGCAAAATGCGATAGAAACTTCTTTTAAGTGCGCAAAAATTCATTCTGATACCTATATTGTCCAGTCTCCACAAATGAGTAAACTAAGAATACTGTAAGAACAAAAAAAATCCAACAACAAGCACAACATTATTCATTTCCCTATAAGTTGCTCTAACCACAAACAAAAAAGAAAGAAACCAACAACAAGGTGTCCGAAGAATTTCTCTCTTTTCTTCAACGAACAACCTTCTAATCTGCCAATTAAGCAGATTACAACCCCAAATAGACTACACATTTCCACAATACATTTCATCAGCCAACTCCTACATACTAATAGACATGTTTCATCAGCCTCTTCTTCTAGTTAAGTTACATGAAACATACAACCGAAGAAACTCATATAAGCTCCCTATAAGCACACGAAATTCATCCATTCCAAAACCTATAATCTCCAGAAGACACTATAACAGTAAAAACTCAATTTAAACAAAAATAAAAAAAAAAAAAAAAAGCTAATCAAAATCCCTAAACTTACCCAAAAAAAAAAAATTAGTCCCTCTAAAGGGAAAATTGCACTATTTCAACAACAAACAATCAAAACAACGTTTACATCGGTGAATATATCGATTGTTTTAACATTGAGAAATGTTAATTTTAGGGTTTTCCATTTAAAAAATTTACCTGAGTATGAGATGGATTCTCATCATCTGATCCAGACATGTATTCCTTCAATGGAGTTTGATAAGTTTTTCTATCAATCTAGCTACTGATACTCCTTCACTAAAATCTTGAATACGATCTCCAAAAAAAGCTGTTTCAGATCAAAACGAAAACTAATAAGAAATGTGTGAATCGAGATTAGAAGAGGAGAGCAATTAGGTGATAACTAACAGAGATTGAGAGAGGACTTACATCAATTAAAAGAAAGACGGGTCAATTCGCCATGGATATGGGATGAGTTTTGTTTTCACAAGAAGGAAGAAAGGGGGAAAAGATTTTGGGTTTCTTCTTCTTTTGTTAACCTATTACACTCGGGTAAGACTAAGTCTTATGGGGTGCTAGTCTAGCACCTAGATTAGCAATCAGGACTACCTCTTAAGTCTTATGGGAGTGCTAATCTAGCAGCTAGATTAGCAGTCCACGTCAGCCAAATTGAATCATTCCGCGCCAAATGCTAAACCATTCCGCGCTCAAATGAATGGTTCAAATGCTTTAAATCTCAAATGCCGATCAAAAATAAATCTCTCGGTATTTGAACCATTCCGCGAAAAGGTAGTTTTTCAAGCTACCAATCATTCAACAGTAACTATCTAGCATGCTAGTTCACATGCTAGCAACCGGTAGGAGAGAGAACTAGTGTTAACTTTTTTACCACACTTTTTTTTTTGAATTGCAACACTTAAGTGCTAATCTAGCACCTCCAATCTAGCCCATAAGACTTAGTCTAAGAGCTCTTGATTGGGTTGAGTAAATCGGGAGCAAAGCATTTTGCCAAACAAAAGTTCTAATGCTTCCCAAAAAAGTCGGGAGCAAAGCATTTTGCCTCACAAATAGTTAACGCGTTTGGATAACAGGAGCATAAGTTGGAAGCAAAATTATTTTGCTTCACAAAAAATTGACTTTTCTTCTTCTAAAAGTAATTCTGAAATAACATTGCCAAACTGATTTCTGACTTTTCGATTTTCAGAAATCACGGGCAACCTCTTAGTGCCCAAACAAAATTAGCTATATAAATTTAAAAAATTTCATTTTAAACAACCTGGCATTTTTATGGGCGACCCCAAAAGAATTAGGGCGACTTTTTATTCCCAACCTATATACACCGTTAAGGGATGTCCAAAAACGCAGAGAATATGTTAATGCCCTTACATAATCGGAAGCTATTTAGTGCCCGATTATTATAAAGAAATCGGAAGCTTAGTAACTATATTATACTACCAATTAATATCGATTTTGTGCCAAACGCGTATCTTGCTTCTATAATAATCGGTAGGCAAAACAACCTCACGAGACTACCGATTGTTAAAGTACAGAAAGAAGAAATCTTTAGAATTTTGCAATGGTGAAATTTGGGGCTCTTATATAATCGGACGAATAAAAAAATGTCTAAGCTAACGATTTAGGGCTTCCCATAATCGGGATGGTAAAAGTAACAATTCCTACCGATTATGGTAGATTTCAAATTTCCTACAATGAAGGATTTTAGAAAAAACTCATTTTGGGGCAACCTTTTATAATCGGGAGGGTTTGTAACCTATTTAGCTTCCGATTATGGCTACATCCAAAAGACGAACCAAATAGGTATGGTCGGCTCTGTACCTTCGAAACTATGGAATTTGGCAAAGGTTCAATTTGGGGCTTCCAATAATCGGTAGGTTATAAGTAACCCACTCTACCGATTTTGGGCTACTCAACAATCGGTAGCTAATGAGGTAGTATTACGTACCGATTAATAACCGTTTGACAGATAAAACCAAAGTCGACCTAAATTCAAATTCATTTCATTTTCTTTTCAACTTCAACTTCAACTCCTCTTCTCCTTTTTCCTTCCGATTGCAGAGAGGAAAACTCTCCCCCTCTCCTCGCTATACATCGTTCATCGTCGAATCGAATCTTCGTCGATTATTCTCTATAAAGATGAAAGAAAAAGAACCTAAGAAAGCTCGAACCAAAAACGTAGTGCGCGGTGAGGATCCGAATATTGGATTGCATGCCCGTAATAAAGCAGTTTTAACTCACGAACCCGAAGAACACGAAGAAGATGAAGTCCCTGAAGTAGGTGATTCTGATAGCCAAACTCTCAGGCAACTTGAAATGGCGCCGATTAGGTAAGATTCTACCATAAATTTGGTTTATATTGCTTCAATTCGACGAATCCATGTTTTTTTTTTAGGGTTTATTACCCAGATTCGGTAGGTTAGGTATTGTTTTAAACTTATGATTGTGGCCGAATTCTTCATATCACGAGAACATTTGTAATATTCGGGTGGTAAATATTTAGGTTGCCTACCGATTATAGAACGTTTTTCATTACTGAGGCCTAAATCGATCATAATCGAAAGTTAATTGTGTTTTTTCCTTCCGAATATACTAGGGATGAACAAGTATTAGAGACGCAATAATCGTGATATCTTTTGTAATTTCCTTCTGATTGTTTAGGCTGAACCACTTGAGTAATTTCTGGACACAAAGTGATGCATATTCGGTAGACATTAGTTTTGTGAGGATTTCGATTGTGATGCATTCAAAAGGGTGGACTTTTTATGGCTTTCGATTATTAGTATTCGGAGGGTTATGTTGAAATATAGATTCTGATTATTGTGTGTAGATAAACACATTCGAACACCACAAATTTTATTTTGTTTCTCATTATATGTATTCGGTAGCTTTAGGTGAACTGATATTTACGATTGATTGTAATCGGAGGCATTTGGTTTACTCAACCAACCGAATATATAGTTTAATAACCTGTTGGACTTTCTTTTATTGTTTAGGGATAGGCGAGGTAAAAAAATCGAAGATGCAATTGTCTCACCTAGTGCAAGGAAGGAAAGGCGTCAGAAGCTGACAGCTAGTGCAAGGAGAGCTATGACCGCTAAAGCCGCTTCAAGTGCTCAAGATGGAACTCAACAAGCAAGCCAAGAAGTCAGTTCAACCTAGTGCCCTCAATCGAACCGGTTCAAGAAGGTGTTCAACCAAGTGCCTCTCAATCACAACCAATCCAAGAAGGTGTTCAACCAAGTGCCTCTCAATCACAACTAATCCAAGAAGGTGTTCAACCAAGTGCTCCACCATCACAACCAGAAATTGAACTAGAAGCACCCGAAGAAGTAGGACAAGCCGAAAAGAAAAATCCTTCTCGAAAGAAAGCGAAACACTTTGTCCGAGATGAACTGAAGGTGAAGGATATTCCAGAAGGTGTAATCCTTGGGCTGCCGGAGAATGGAGGACAATTGTTATTTGGATACAAAGAATCCTGGTCCAGAGAAATATATGAAACTGAGGTAATGATCGTATCCATTTTATTAACTTATTATGTTTTTCTCCGTAATACTTTTAAGGGTTGTAGTTTTAGGTTATTCTAATTTTATTTTTTAACTTGTCATGTGTTTAATAGTATCATTCCGATGCGGTTCGTTTACTCAAAGCGACCGCCGCACCAACAAAAATGCTAGATTGGCCTTTGGAGGATGAATGTGAAAGGTTCAAGACCATTATTGTGAATTCAGGGTTGGCTGATGCTGCAGAGAACTCAATGTTGGAACATGACTGGGTGGCTATATTGGCGTTTGTGGAGAGACTTTATCCTAAGACCGACATCTTCCATATGCCGTTTGGGGAGATGACGATAACCCCAGATGATGTTGTGCAGATTCTTAAACTCCCCGTCCATGGCAAGGGTGTTAGAGCTGAGTTCACTAAGCAGTTGGAATGGAAGAAACTTTATGATCTGACTAAGAAGTGTTTGGGTTGGGATGAAGAAACATCAACAACTGAGTTTAACAGATGCATGAAGTATAGAACTAGACAGTTCAACATGGGTACTCTAATGGATATGTTCAAGGGCACCAAGGAAAAAGAAGCGAAAGGAACTTTAACTGATGAGAAAGTCAACCACGCGGCCACCGCATATCTCCTATGTGTATTGGGATGTGTCATTTTCCCCAATGCCAGTGGCAATCGGGTCGACGCCAACCTTTTACAACTTATGGATCCTCTCGATAAAGTGCATGAGTACTCATAGGGCACGGCATGCCATGCGTGGTTGATGGAAGAGTTGAGAAAGGCGTCGAGGCTAGGAATTAGCCAAGTGGCCGGGAACGTGAGTCTACTATAGGTATTGTTCATTAACTCTACATACTGGGTTTTTTTTTTCTACCATTGAAGAATCAGTTTCGTAATACTTTCAAAAATGACAATATAGACATGGATCTATGACTGCTTCCCTATCTTTGGATTGGCCATTGAAAACCCAGCGTGGGCGAAAGGTGACCCTAGAGGAACAAAGTACGTCTTCGATGAAAACCATTCTAGGACGAAGGACTGATTCGTTTGAGGGAGATTTTGGACTCGTTGAAAGCCCAATAAGTATGCTTTGATCCATACAAGGAAGACCGAGCTAATGGACATATCGCGGGTCGGTCCGATTTGGCCCTTTATTTTGGACCGTTATGGCACCCCACAGGATATGTGATGTACAATGCTTCAAGGGTGATGCGACAACACGGTTTTGTACAATGTATACCGAAGGAGCAAATCCATGGCAATTTCACTTTGGATCTGGAGAACTGCGAGTCTGATAAAGATTCTATCACGGTGGTTTACAAGGGTACACCATCCTGTAAATTCCACTAGGATAGAAGGGCGCATTACTTGATCAACCAAGGAAGGGCAGCCAACCAATGTTTTGAAAATGCTCCCAACTACATGGATTGGTACCGGAATGTTTCTCATCTTCATGTAATCCGTGATCTTAAAGCAAAGCCCGATTCGTACAAGAGTATCCTCAAACAGAAACCTGCGGGTTTTGATAGATTGGTACGTATTGTTTTATTAATTTAGTTTAATATTATGGGTCAAATTAGAGTAATAACCGTTTGATGGTATGTTATGTTTTAAAACAGATGAGCAGGTTCAAGCGTTTGTCCAAATGGTGCACTGATTGTATAAAGTCCGGAGAGCCTGTGTCAATTGAGAAGATAAAAAAGCACCAAGAGTTGATTGATAACGTTGACAATGAGGAGTATGCATCTCAGTTCGGGGAAAAATTGCAAAAGAAACCTACAACCAAGGTGAACAAAAGAACTCGGGCATCATCGAGCACTCAAGTTGATGAAACCAATGATGATGTTGGTCCAAGTCGTAGAGGTGGTAAAGGTCACAAAATACAAGCAAAAAGTACAAGTAAACTTTCGATGTTTTTCGTTAACTTTATGGATAACTTTGTTTATGTTGGATTATGTCGGATTATGTCGTTTTCAAAGCTTGTGTCGGATTATTAGTTGTTACGTTATGTTTATGGATTATGAATGGTTATGTTGCTATATATATTTATGCATTTAACGATGACTCGCAAGCGAATCACATGAAGAGACATGAAAGTGTTGAATTTTGGAACACAATCAGAAGATAAGTTTATATACGAACCTACCGATTCTAGGGATGTTGCATTTTTTAGTCAGAATCGGTAGGGTTATACGTCATTAACCTACCGATTCTGGGGATTTTGCAAAATATTTTGTCAGAATTGGAAGATTGCTAATATACTTTGCCTTCCGATTATCATGTATAAAGAAAACTTGTCTCTGTATCCAAACAACACCACAATCGGAAGGGAAATGTGCACCTTCACTTCCGAATAATAATAATCGGTAGGTTTATTTGTTATGTTCCTTCCGACTGTTATATGTAAAAAAAAACTTTGTTTTCTGGAACCAAACAACACCATAATCGGAAGGTAATTGAGCACCTTGACTTCCGAATATTATTAATCGGTGGTTTTCGGTTTTGTTAATTTCCGATTTTTTTACCAAAAAACAACTATGGTTTCTGGAACCAAACAACACCTTAATCGGAAGGTAAATTTTCACCTTGACTTCCAAATAATATTAATCGGTAGGTTTAGTTTTTGTTAATTTCCGATTATTCTATGTGAAAGAACTTATGTTTCCTGGAACCAAATAACACCATAATCGGAAAGAAAGTTGACACATAAGATAACCGAATATTTTAATCGGTAGTTTGTTTAACAAAATACGCTTCCGTTTCTTTATAATCGGAAAGTTGGTATATTAATAATCCTCTGATTACATCCGTTACATAAAGTTCAAACGACCTTAACCTTACAATTTCGTCAAAAGCACCTAAGTCCATACTCCTAATTGACCATAAAAGTATTAAAAAAGATCATAACGTCCAAACACCACAGAAATTGTCCCTCTTGATCTTGTAACATCCTTCATGTTCAAATCATTTCCCGTAGAGGTCCATATACCGACGATCAGAAAGATTTCTCTGAAATTACGAATGAGTAACAAGTTAGTACTAACTTATGTTAATGTGAGTCGGAGTTATAAAGATACTTACTCGTTTTTCATACGTCCACCAAGAAAAAGCGTCCCTAACAAATCGTTCTTCATCTTCAAGTTTGTCAATCTCCTTGTCGACCGTCTTCTTTCTTATCTTAATGTCATTGGATGATCTTCGAATTCGATTACCATCTAACGCCTCAAATACCATTAAAATACGGTTCCATAACTGCTCTTCGGATTCCCGTTTGTGGATCTTGTGAACACGATCATGAGCATTTATTACAACCCACGCTCTATAAATAGTACAATCTTCTTCTTCGGCAAAAGCAGTATCCATGTTTTTAGTTTTCAAAATTAGAACTGAAGAGAGGAAAGAGTTTGGTGCAATTGGGGTGATAGATATGAGTTTCTTTATATAGGTTTAGGTTCCAACTACTCTTTTTACTTTTCCCAAAAACTCAAACGGCTATTTCTGAAATTTGGTTTAAAATGCCAGGCTAATTTGACGAAGGTTGAATGTGGATAAACCAATAATCGGTAGGTATTTTAGTTAGAATATCTACCGATTATGGTAGCTTTCAAAATTTGAATTTTGGGCAACCTATAATCGGTAGGTTGGGGGACCTATTACCCTTCCGATTATGGCTACATCCAAATCACGAACCACATGGTTATGCCTGGCTCTGTACACTCAAAACCTATGAAATTTGGCAAGGGTTCGATCTGGGGCTCCTTACAATCGGTAGGTTGTTAAGTTTGATATACTAACGGTTATGGTAGATTTCAAAATTCATCACATGAAGGATTTTAGAAAAAAACTCATTTTGGGGCAACCTATAATCGGTAGGTTGTGGAAACCTATTTGGCTTACGATTATGGCTACATCCAAATCAAGAACCACATGGTTATGCCTGGCACTGTATACTCAAAACCTATGGAATTTGGAAAGGGTTCGATCTGGGGCTCCTTACAATCGGTAGGTTTTTAAGTTGGATAGACTACCGATTATGGTATATTTCAAAATTCATCACATGAAGGATTTTAGAAAAAAACTCATTTTGGGGCAACCCATAATCGGATGGTTTGGTAATATATTTAACTCCCGATTAACGCTGCATCCAAAACACCAACCAAGTGGATATGGCTAGCTGTGTACACTCAAAACCTATGAAATATGGCAAATGTTGGATCCGGGGCTCGTTATAATCGGTGGGGTATATAATTATATACACTACCGATTATGGTAGATTTCAAAATTCATTACGTGAAGGATTTTAGAAAAAACTCATTTTGGGGAAACTTATAATCGGTAGTGTATGTAACCTATTAGGATTCCGATTATGGCTACAAGCACAGCTCAAGCCAAGTGGTTATGGTTGGCTTTGCACCCCTCAAAACCTATGGAATTTGGCCAAGGCTGAATACGGGGCTCCTTATAATCGGTAGTCATAAAAGTTGGATAAGCTACCGATTATAAAAGGGATTATTATCCGAAGTATCTACACAATAATCGGTTAGTATATTTTCAATTTAACCTACCGATTCACCTTTAACCTACCGACTATGGTGTTGGCTACCGATTATATAAGGGCATATTGGCCATTTCGAAAAATCGAAGATAAGTGGTACCTTAGATTTACGTTTGGGTGAACTTTTTTGTCTTTTAGTGTCGCCCCTAATTCTTTTGGGGTCGCCCCTAAAAATGCCAGGTTAAACAAGTTGGGAGCCTAGTTAGCAACTTGCAAAACTATTCACAAATTGGGAAATTAAATGTGAATTTACAAATTACATAATTGGTCGGTTTATAAATATAGAGTTTCGAACCTTGATGTGCAACACCCTGAACCAAAGATGACAACGCAAAACTACACATTTGTTGTTGATTATGTAGCATATATAATATATATGATTCGTTTAAGCCATAACATCATACTGACCCCATGCCACATGATTATTGTCAAAAGTAATTTTTCTTATAATTTAGTGTATGTCGAATTTTTTTGTATCAAATTCATATCTCTAGAACGAATTTATGTACATACTACAGTCTTTATAAGTTATCATTGATTAACGAGTTGCTAACTGGATCTTTGATTGAACTTACATTTGTCTGAGACGAATAATAACACACAAATGCATCCCTCCTTGAAATTTTCCCATAAGTAGAAGTGTTGACTAGAGTTTGGAGGTAATCCAAAATTTTCACGATTATTTGATATTTTAAATGGTAAGGTTAAGTGTTCAACCATTCTTTTCTATAATGTGGGGAATCCATAATTTTTTACTCCAATATATAAATTAGGATAAATTGAATATATAATTTTTGATTATTTGAATTTTCCCTTATTTTAATTTTTAGTGTGAGTGAGAACCAAATTAGGTCCAGTCAGACCCAACACATACCAAGCTGCGAATCGAGAATTCTTGTTGGGTAAAGGCTTCAACCAAGCAATGATGGTGGTGTGGAGTTCATCTGAATCCCTAAATCCTCGTGGTAATTAATATATAAGGAAGGTAGGTCCTGCAATGTTGTGATTCTTAAAAAAAATTCAAGACAAAGTTATTATTGATGATTGTGAGGAGGATAGTGATGGGTATCCAGATGTTGATTCTGATAAATCTCTTATTTCATGTCATATGAGGATATAGCCACTACGAAAATTGAGAAAGAACTCTCATATATGTTTAAAATGAAATGGTAAAATCCCTAATAAGAGAAGTAATAAGAGTCTGTGTAGAGGACAAAGATCTGCGGTAGAAAACATTAGTTTTCTTGTTTGTGGTGGTAGCAGATGCATATGCCATGGTATAATTGACTTTTCTAGTTTCTGGAGTTGGATAGCCCTCCATATATATATTGTTTTATTTATTTTTGTGTTGGATATAGTCTGCACCCGAGACATGCTTAGGAACTTCTCTTCTTTAATTCATTTGTTCTTATCCCAATGAAACTTAACCTTTTTCTTCAAAAAATAAATAAATAATGGTTTTTGTTGGAACTTCTTTTACCTGGAAAGAATAAAATCTAGGACCTACAAGGTCCAAAATATATATGCAAATCATTTAAAAAAATGAAAAATTAGTTGAAGACTATTTATAATGTACCATTAAATTCCTTATAAAAAAACATTATGATCCTTATCTTTTGCTCAGATCTAGTTATTTTTGGGTTAGATTTGTGCGAAGATTACTTGTTTTATGTGTTACAACAGAGCGAATTTTTTTTTAATCCATGTGAATACATAATAGGCATGGGCACGTGTTCATATGGAAAGATACAACTATGTATATATTTTAAAAAGTAAACTAAAGCAAAAGGAAAATCAAAGAAAAAATAGAAAATAAAAATAATATCGAAAGACAGGAAGGATAAAGAGAAAGAAACAAGAAGAAGATGATAAAACTGAAACAAAAATGTGAAGAAAGAGGAAGAGAATGGCAGCTTTGAGATTAGAAGTAGAAGATGGTTGAGAGATAAGGAGACGGAAGATATAAAATACTACGAGTTAGGATTTGGCAAAATAGAAGATTATTAATGCATATTTGCGCTTATCTTAACATATATTAAGCCAAACTAATTTATAAATCAGTCATTTTACTTGCCCAATAAGTAAAAAGCTACAGAAAACCTAAGCCATCAAAAATTATAGGGTTTACAAACATATAACATGTGTGGTGTTCGCGTATATTTTTCTTTTAAAAGTTGTCATGCCGAAGTAGCGCATTGCATACAAGACACCAACACCATGTTAATGTCGTTGTAACATAACTTGTTTTTAATAATATGTTTTCAATAATGTTATTTGTCCAAAACAGTAATTGGTTTCCCTACAACTCAACCTAGTTGGCGTCTATGGTAAAACTCGTCAGTTTCATTTTAGGGCGATATTTAGGAGAAGAAGAGCATGTAGTAGTTGAACTATGGAAAACTATCCCAAATCAAGTGTTTTGATTTCATCCTTTCCACTTACTCAACAACTGGACATATGTGCCTTGTCGTGGAAAGGTCGGCCCACAAATAAATACGTAATTAACATATGGTCTTCATAAAAATAATTTAGAATTGCGTACATATAATCAATCACTTGGGTTGAAACTGCTAGAACATAATTACATTTGAAATGCTTATTTAATTAGCAATAGTAGCCTAGTATGTGTAAGAGTACGACATTTGGCATGCACACATATAAGCTCGGACTCCACAATGTTGTGCCACACATAAGTTGGCCCATTAGCATGACCTGAAATCAGGATCGACATCCACATAACTCAAAACCGGTATTGAAGTTTCCTTATATCATCACAGATTTTGCTATTAGCTTCCAACAATAGTCTGCAACAAGTTAATGTGCATTTCTCTTTGATCCGAAACAAAAAAAAAAGGCCACAAATGTGCAAGTCCCAAACTTTCACAAAGGGAAAACAATGAATCAATCTTCAATATGAGAACACATGTTTATCAATACAAAGAAACACATTTAAAATGAAAAAGCTAAAAATTATGATTCATATTAATAACTAAATAATTAACTGAAAATTGAAACATAGTTTACTGATACAAACAGACTAACTGAAAATAAAAAGTGAAATCTCCCTAAACACTAAATCATCCCATCTGAGTTCATGTATATTTCCTCAAAGTAAATTGTAGTTTCACTAAGTTGATCCCGTAATCTAATTAGATACTCATGGCTCCTCATTGGGTAGGATTTGGAGCATTGATCCGTGTTGTAATTCTACTCGCGGTAGGAGAAGGAAAGCTTAAAATTGCTGTCGAGTAACAACTTGCTAACTCGGGAAGCAAGTTTACATGTATATTCTCCAAAATTATTGATATCATTGTCAGTAAACACATATCCGGACTTCAAAAACTTGATAGCATCCTGGCAACCTGTAAACAAATGTAACCTTTTTCTAACGTTCAGATTCTTAGACACACCAAGATGATAATCTGTACTCCTTCAATCTCATGATACAATGAGTTTCTATGATACTTCGATCCACCTTCAATAGTAAAACGAACTTTTCCTTTATAATTTGTGATAGTATCTAATAAATGGATGTTCTTGTTTCGAGTTAGTAATCAGTATTATTTGGACTTATTGATGGAACTATCCTAAAGTTAACACTCAAGGGATATCTAAGGATAATATAACGAATTAGTAGAAAAAATACACAAGAAATTTCTTATCAATATTGTTTATACCTTCACTTTAGTAAACTTATAAGTTATATGTTATATTATTTTACTGAATCATGTTCCAAACAAAATTTATCTAAACTTACTGATGTTTTTTATATAATATTGTTATGTGCCATTCCACTTTATGGATTATTGTATTATATATATTAGACTTTAGCTCTTTATAGGAGATAGTGTTTTAGATTGGGCTCCAAATCATTTAGCCAATACTCGATGTCTTATTTATATATTAAAAATTTTCTTATAACACATGATGCAATTTTTCATGATTAACATAGTACTAATGCATCTAATAAATACCTAAGGATACTCTATCAAGTTTTTGATCCAATATGTTATATATTAAGCAGATTACAACCCCAAGTAAACGAAACATGTCGGACCCAAATGTGATAAAAACTTCTTATAAGTGCAAGAAACTTATTCCAAAATCTCGATAATCTACACATATGAATAAACTAAGAAAGTTTAAGGATGAAAGCACCAAAGCCGAGAATATCATTATCTATTTATGTATTAGTTGTTGCAACTACAAATAAAAAGAGAAACTTTTTTTTGACCGATCAAAGAGAATAGATTAAAATGCACACAAGCCGTGTGCGGGCGAGTACAACCGACAAAAAGCAAAAAGCCAACAAAAAAAGTAACAAAACACAAATAAAGCTAAGAAAAAGTTGCAAGCCACAACAAAGACCACTACCTATTGACAAAAGACCGCTGCCTATTGACAATTAGCATACTCATCATCATCTTCTATGACTAAATCATCTTAATTTTTTGCGAGATCATTAAAAATTTATGCACGATTAGTCTTTCGAGGTAGAAATCTAACCCCATGAAGAACCAAAATCTACAAGTTTATTTGCAGAGACTTTGTTAGCAACTTTAGGTTTAGATGTTTTTTTTTTTAATTTTTAAGCTTGAGAGAACACCCGTAACTGTACCATTAGAATTCATACTCAATTTCATCCAATTTCTATTAGTTGCTTTGATGAAGAAGGATTTCCAATGCTATCCTTTGGATCTTCCGAGACTACCTGGGAAATGTCCACGTCTCCTTCTTCTTCGAATCCATGAGACTAGGATTCAAATCTAGGGGGCGGGATCAAAGTATGAGGTGCTTGCATTTTTAACTTTCTTTTTGCCAGCGAATTTATTTCTTTTATAAGAATCCCACTCACCAAGAACCTTTTCTTATTCAATTGTTTTTTTTTTCTTCCCATTCTTATCAACATCATCATCCAAACTCTTATCTCCTTGCAAAATCAGACTCTCGTCTAAATGAGTTTTTTCTATCATACTGTCTTAATCAATGAAGTTTTCAAAAAGAACTCCAGAGTCAAGAATGCTATAAGTATTCAAAACTTCTGTAGGATCCTGAATAGACTTTTCGCATTTTTTTCCAGCTTTCTTCTTCTTCTTCTTCGTGTTTAGCCAATTTCCATCTGAAGGCTTAAGAATCCTCTCTAAAACACAGTTTCCTTCAGCGTTTTTGATAACTTCAGCCACTAGAGGGACTTGCTCCATTTTGTCTTGAGTAATCTCGTCTTTATCCCCTGTGTTAACAATCAACTATGTATTACTTTGAGCGACTAAATATTCAGTATTAACCGGAGATGTACAATGAAGCAAAGATATTATCTTTGAGCTACACTTAGCACTTGAATGCCCAAAATTCTTGCAGTGAGAGCAAGCATCAGGTTTCCAAGGATACTCAGCCTTCACTATAAATTTTACATTATCCACTTGAATAGGAAATTCAGTTGGGAAAGCTCAATCAACTGCAACTTCAACCTAAATCCTCGCATAAGACATCCTAGTCTTCAGACTTGTTGGAGTGTCGTCATGTTTGGAGTGCCAACAATGCTTGAAATCCTAGATATTCCTAATTGATTCCGATATAAAGAGGAACCTGCCTGAGGTTCATCCATACCGAGACTTAGGTAATATCACCAATGTTTTGCTCTAGTGAAATTGACCAAGGCTGGAGAACAAAATTTTTTTTTCAATGAATATTGAACCCAATTCTAAAACTTTAGTCCTGCCTTCTTCTTGAGCAAACTTGAACAAGAAAGCTTGTTCCCCATGAATAGTCATGGATAAATCCCCTTTTAGTTTCCACATAGATATTAAAATTTCTTTTACAAAGGAGAAGTGAAGTTTCTTCCCCATAAATATCATACTACATAAGATTCACAATTTAAAAAGTGAGATTTGAGTTCACTTAAATTGAAAACAGCAGTTGAGACTCCATCAATCTCCTTAGCTTCATCATAAAAAAGTTTGGTTGATGGGTTTGCTTCAATATTGTTGTTACCAAAACAACCAATATAGCTTAAAACCGTCTGTGATTGATTCAGATTTTTTGAAATTGGTTCAGAGATTGGATTAAGTTTTGGATCACTAGTAACCCCAAAAGATGGATTTAACGGTGGAAAATCCCTAAATCCTATGTTAACATCTGAAACTAAAACAACATTTGATGTATCTGAAAATGAAATTTAGAGTGAAAAAGAACTGGAAGAAGATTCATGGCGCATCCTGCCATCGAAAAACTAAGAAGAAAAATGCCCTAAAAAATTGCCTATGAGGCCCTTGCCACGTCATCACTTGAACCCCGATTACAAATCCATACAAATAAAAAGAGAAACTAACAACAAGAAATTTATTTTTTCTTCATTGAACAACCTTTTAGTATGTTATTAAGTAGATACATTTCCACAATACATTTCTAGTCACATAACCCAACTCCTAAATATTAAATAGACATGTTTCGTCAGGCTATTTTTCTATTTATACAAAATATATTAAGTGATAAAATTCATATAAGCTTCTTATAAATACAAAAAAATTGATTACAAAACCTATTATAGATCTGACAGCAAACAATCAACTCAAGTTCAAAAATTCTAAACTAATTAAAATTTATCCCTATTTGGCAATTTCGCTGTTAAATAACAACGAAGAAAAGAACACTTATATGATGCGATTGAGTATTTATTAATTGTTAACATTGATTAACGCTTTCATTCCAAAACCTATGATGCGGTAGAAACTTCTTATAAGTGCAACAAAAACCTTTAATGCATGGTATTCAAAAATTCAATGTTGACGCATCATTTGATCACTTCACTAACCATCTTTATAATGATATTGTGTTGCGTGACTACACATGTACTTGTGAAGGAATCAAAGGACACTATGAAAATGGAGTACTAAATTCAGAAGCTGGTGAACGCATGGTGATACAAGGATTCACACAAAAGAAAAACAATTAACAAGGATTCACACAAAGGCTGGTACTAAGTTGATCATTCAATCTATCAATGTGAATAATCTGCTGATACTGTGGGAGCGAGAACAGAAACATTCTTAAGGAAATAAAACACTTAAGTTCAAGTTTTAGTTACTATTATTTCTCTTTTGTAAAACGTGATGACAATCAAATCACAGATAAGGTAGCTAAGTCAGTTAGTGAGTCAACTACTTCTCTTGTCTTCCATAATAATTTTCCAGCTGATATTTGTAGTCTTCTGGCAGGAGACTAGAACAATTTAGTTCAATAAGCAATAAAGTAAGAAAATTTCAAAACCAAGATCAACCTTATTGCATTATCCATTTCCTTACTTGGAAACTATTATCTTATGTCCTCAATGAACAATCTTCTTAATTTTTCATTTAAGCAGAATACAACCTCCGGCCGATGATATTTCCAGGACACATTTTTTATTACATAATTCAATATTCCTCGACACTAAATATACATTTTTGATGCAAATGAAATATATTAAGCTATGAAATTCAATAATTCCAAAACCTATAATCTCTGGAAATGACACCCCCAGAAAAATAGGTCGCAAACTCAAGTAAGTTTCTAGGTTCAGAAATCTTTCTCTTTCCTTAATGTTTGCAGAACCAAATATAAACCAGAGTTCATGAGTGATTTTCTCTTTTTTAGGTTCGCAAACTCATTACTTATGTTCACGAACTCAATGAGCAAAAGATTGCAAAAAAAAAAAAAAAATCCTAAATAAACTTGAAAAGTTAGCAAGTAGTTTGCCAACTTATTATACATTCAAACTTCATGAGAGAATGAAACATCACTTACCTGCCAGCCCAAGCCCAAGCAAACGAGCGTCTCGCTTGAATTAGGTCCGATCCATCTAGCCTCTTCATCTTCGATCGTTCTTCTTTCATAGAGCAGCAGCAGCAGCAGAAGAAGAAGAAATTAGGGTTTTAGGGTTTACCACCCTTTTCTACTGAATTCACGCCTCATTTCTTTTTATAGACTCTAAATTAAGGTTTTGCACTGGTAATTTCAGCAGCAGCAGTCTATGGTTTGTATTGGTTCAGAAGCCCTTCAATCAGGAAGCCACAAAACTCATACTAATATGAACAATCTCATAGAAGAGCAGTATCCTCAAATGCTCGGGGAAGGAATGAATCATCTCACTAATAATCAAGCTGGAGGTAGAAGGAAGGGCAGCAAAAACAGAAGACCTTGTAAAGAACAACATCACGGTGGTAGTGGCGGTGGTTTTGATGGTGGCGGCAATAATTTTGCACCACCACCAGCCTATAGAAAAATGGTAAATACTCACCAAAGCAACGTCACATTTCCATTCTAAGGAAATAAGTGGATCCAGAGACGGCAAAATACTTGTCGGGAATTGCTAATTTATTTGAAGGAGCTGAGATTGAGGAATGTAATGTGATTTGTGGAAATGCATTAGAAGAAACAAGAGGAAAAGAAGTAGAACTGTCTAGTGATTATGTTATTACAAGCATTACTTGAAGGTGCTGATTTAGACCAATTTTGTGGATTTTTACAAAATTCTGAGGAAGTGTTTCCGCTTAATGCTGAGACTGGGTTAAAAGTTTAGGCTTTAGCTGTGCATCTCCAGGATAATGATCTGTATGCCAAGGTATATTTCTCTCAACATATGTGCATTACACGATACCTACTAATTGCATGTCAAACTTTTATGTGAGCGATAGCAAGAAACATAGTAGTTATTGACAAACAGATGCTTATTAGTTTGATGTTTCATTTGTTTTTGCTTAGCTGTTTAATTAATGGGACTCCCACCTTGCTTGTGTTTTTGAGTCTTGGATGACCATTTCTCTTAGGTACCTAATCACCGAATCAGTAGTCATCAGAATACAGATGCTTATTAGTTAAACGGTTGAACTTTGAACTACCGTTTCTTGCATATATATTTTGTGTCTGGGTTGCATGGTTTAGCCCTCATTCTTTCTGGAATTTAATTCAATATTACGGGTAGGTTCAAAATCAATCTAAGCTGTCCTGCTGAAACCTACAGGTCTACTTACTTAGGCAGAGTCTGTCTAGGATAAACTTATATATGAAGACCATCTTTCTTTGTACCTAACTGATAGCAAATAGATGTTTATTAGTTAAATATTTGAACTACTGTTTCTTGCAAGCATATTTGCGGTATGAGACCATATTTGCTTGAATTTGACCTTGGCTTTACTTGTTTGTTTTTATCTGCCAGGTAATTGTGGTATTTGACCTTGGTTTTACTTGTTTGTTTTTATCAGCCAGTGAGCCAGGTAATTGTGGTAAAACCTGTTGATGTGATGTGTGACCGTGATGGATCACATGTTCTTAGAAGTCTTCTTTGTCTCTGTAAAGGAGTTCCATTGGGCCACAAAAGTTTCATGTAACAAAGTCATCTACTGTTCTAGCAAAGAGGTTTGATTACAAAGTATGCTGGAAATAGCACAGAGCATCAGCGAGGATTCCCTGATTTGCTAAAATTTCTTGTCACACGGATGATAGAATGTGCAAAGTAAGATATCGCAAGTTGATCAGTGTAGCAGTTTAGTGATGCAGGTATTTTCTTGGATGTTATTTGCTCCTGATATTCTTTTGAATATTTTTTGTGAAGTACAAGTTTATCTTTTATAAGTTTTTCGTTTTGAGTTGGTGGATGTGGTTCTTGGTGTTGCACATACTTCAGTAGTAGATTGTGTTACCAATATTCATTGATTAGGTTTCTTAAGTGGACTATAAAACTTGGT
The DNA here is from genome assembly GCA_023531295.1 of Papaver armeniacum. Classification (NCBI taxonomy): domain Eukaryota; kingdom Viridiplantae; phylum Streptophyta; class Magnoliopsida; order Ranunculales; family Papaveraceae; genus Papaver; species Papaver armeniacum. The sequence goes on along the minus strand of JAJJWW010016440.1, from coordinate 75,316 downwards.
TCTAGAATTTCTTTTCCAGCAGATTGTCCAGAAATCTTAATTTTTTTGACTTTGTCTTCAATGGAAGAGTGCCAATTTAGCATCTTTGCCTAAACTGTGCCAATTTGTGTTGATTCAAATTGTCATTCTTCATTTAAACTGATTTAGTGCATTATCCTCAAAAATTAGCTCAAGCAATATCCTTTAGGCGGGTTGAGTGAAGGATAGTATTGTGGTGCCTAATAGTCAATAGACAGAACATTAATGGAAATGAAATCTATTTGAACAGTGCCCTGTAAAAAGAAAAAGCCAAAAGATAACCAAAAGAGTAAAACAATGGAATATGTTTTTCTATGTGCTGATTTCTTACATGATTTTTGCAGGTCGTTTTGATTGTGGTACCCGAGACCTTGTACCATGGAATTCTCACAAATTTTTTCAGCAATAGGTTATTCGAGGTCTCTTCAACTCACTTTGGAAGTTTTTTGATCCAGCCGTTAGTTTCTTCTGCAAAAATTCAAGATCGGGCTTAATTGGGAAAGAGCTGGGTGGAAAATTGAGAGAACATCTTGAACTTGGGAGGTCAGGAGTGGTTGCGTCCGATGTAGCTGCAACTCAAAAGCTTCACACAAATGAAAAGAAGGTTTGTACTTTCCACTGTTTTCTTTTGTTCTTAATTGGAAAGCTAAACTATTCAGTTGTATGAAAAGTCCAAAGCAGATTATGTCGTATGTATAAGTTCTGATACCCTGTGCGAAACATAGAGATTTCTATTAAAATAAGATTAATCATATAGAAGCTCCAACTATTTTCAATTCCCACACTCCAGCTTTTGGTTAACTATATTACACTGGTCATATATACTATCCCTCCGTTTCTGGAAAAGTGATACTTCACTTTTTCAATTTGGCCTATTTTTAGGCTAAAATGAAAAAGTGAAAGTATCACTTTTCCAAAAACAGAGGGAGTATAAGGATATTTGTTTGTTCCTAAATATGTCCTTGTCGCTTAGTCAATTGGATGAGTAACCTACCCGAAAGACATCACGTTTTTAGGGATTGATGTTGATTTGTTCTGTGAATGATACAGAAGTTTCTAACCATGGCATTGATGTGGTTCTGTGGTGTCACATGTCAACTACAGTAGAGTTTTCATCAGTTTTTTCTGCTATAATTTAATAGCAAGATTCATAGGGGTTCACTACATCATTCATGATTTTCCAATTTGTTGTTATTCATGACCTTTCTTATACTTTACGAGTTGGTCAGTGTTTCGAAGCGCTTGCTGCTGCAGTATGTTCTACTTCTGAATCTAGTAACTGCATTGTTCCTCTGCTATTATTCCTAGAAAGCTACTTTAGCAGTAAAGAAATCTAACTGGAAGTGAGGCAAGGATGGTAAGATGCATGTCTTGGGTGGTCTAATGCTACAAACAGTCTTTAAATTTCCTAGTGTATGTTATATATCCTTCTCCCAATGTTGTTATTTAGTTTATCTATTTTCCTTCATCCAGTGACTCATTCTTCCTTAAGCCATCTTGGTTAGCTGATAACCACACCACATGACCCATGCTTCATCCACAAAAACGATAGTGTAAATTGATGTGATTTTTCCATCTGTTATACTTTCTTAGGCGGTATCACTGCTAATGATGGTAGATGAACCTTTCACCCTTGCTTAAGCTTCCGACATTATCTTATTTTCGTTGTTAACAGGGATTTATTCAGCAATGTGACAAGCATTTTATCCATGGAAACAAATCATGTTTTGGAAGCAGCAAAAGATGCAGGAGGAGGGCGTGTTATTGTATAAATCACTGCTAATATCTGCAAAACAGATACCCATTGGACATGGCAACTCTGGAAAATCGACCACCACTGGTCACTTGATCTACAAGCTTGGAGGTATTGACAAGCCTATTATTGAAAGATTCGAGGAGGAGGCTGCTGAGATGAACAAGAGGTCATTCAAGTACTCATGGGTTCTTGACAAGCTTAAGGCTGAACGTGACCGTGGTATTACCATTGACATTGCCTTGTGTAAGTTTGAGACCACCAAGTACTACTGCACAGTTACTGATGCTCTTGGACATAGTGACTTTATCATAAACATGATTACTGGCACTTCTCAGGCTGATTGTGCCGTCCTCATTGTTGATTTCTACCACTGGAGGTTTTGATGCTGGTATCTCGAAGGATGGTCAGACTCGTGAGCACACTCTTCTTGCGTTCACCCTTGATGTCAAGCAGATGATCTGTTGTTGTAACAAGATGGATGCCACCACCCCCAAGTGTTGAAAGGCTAGGTACGATGAAATTGCGAATGGTGTCTCATCTTACTTGAAGAAGGTTGGATACAACCCAGACAATTGCCTTTGTTTGTATCTCTGGATTCGAGGGAGACTACATGATTTAGAGGTCCACCAACCTTGGCTGGTAACAAGGACCAACTCTCCTTGAGGCTCTTGGCAATATCTCTGATCAAAAGAGACCCTCATACAAGCCCCTACATCTTCCACTCCAGGATGTTTACAAGATTGGAGGTTTTGGAACTGTGCCACTGGGACATGTTGAAACTGGATTCATCAAGCCTTGTATGGTTGTTGCTTTCGGACCCACTGGGTTGACCACTGAATTTAAGTCTGTGGAGATGCACCACCAAACCCTTCAAGAAGCTGTTCCAGTAGACAATTTTGGGTTCAATGTCAAGAATGTTGCTGTGAAGGATCTCAAGCGTTGTTGCGTCGCCTCCAACTCCAAGGATGACCCTGCCAGGGAATCAGCCAACTTCACCTCACATGTCATCATCATGAACCATCCTGGCTAGATCGGTAATGGTTATGCTCCTGGTCTTGACTGTCACACATCTCACATTGCTGTTAAGTTTGCTGAGATCCTCACCAAGATCGATAGACAATCTGGAAGGCAGCTTGAGAAGTAGCCCAAGTTCTTGAAGAATGGTGATGCTGGTATTATTACGATGCTTACAACCAAGCCCATGGTTGTTGGGATCTTTTCTCAGTACCCACCTCTTGGACGTTTTGCTGTTAGGGACACGAGGCAGACAGTTGCTGTTGGTGTCATCAAGGAAGTTGAGAAGAAGGACCCAACAGGAGCCAAGGTTACCAAGTCTGCTGTCAAGAAGAAGTAAAATACTCCAGTAAGTACAGGGATGGTGCTCAGAGGGCCTGCAGAAGGGATATGTATGTCAATTGCGGGTTGATTGAATATGGGAGGAGACTGTTTGATGAAATTCCTGAAAGAGATGTGATTTCGTGGACCTCTATGATTGATGCTTATACAAAGATTGGAGATATGGAATCAGCAGCTGATTTGTTTGGCGAGTTACAGTCCAAGGATATAGTTGTGTCTACTGCTATGTTGACGGGATATGTCCAAAATGGAAAGCCGAAAGAAGCATTGGAATTGTTTGAGAGTATGATGAAGGATAATGTTGTGAAGATTGATGAGGTTACTCTGGTAGGTGCCGCTTCTGCTTGTGCTCAATTGGGTGCTATGGCAAGTGCGAATTGGATTAGAGACATGGCAGATAAAGAAGGTTTCAGTTCGGCTAAAAATGTTGTTGTGGGGTCTACTTTGATTGGTATGTACTCAAAATGTGGGAGTGTTGAAGAGGCTTACAGAATTTTTCAGAGAATGATAGAAAGGAATGTTTTTTCGTATACTGCGATGATTACTGGGTTTGTGAGGAATGGGCGTGCTGAATCAGCAGTAAAATTGTTTTATGACATGTTGGAGACAGAAATTAAGCCAAATGAAGTTACATTCATCGGTGTCCTTACTGTGCGTGTAGCCACGCTGGAATGGTTAAGCAAGGTAGGAGATATTTGAAAGAATGCAAAAAGATTTTGGGTTGACACCATCTGCGGATCACTACACGTGCATCGTAGAAATGTTTGGGAGATCTGGTTACTTAGAAGAAGCCTCCGAGCTTGTGGAGAAAATGCCTGTAAAGCCTCATGGAGGTTTCTGGGGAGCCTTACTCGGAGCGTGTAAGATCCATAAAAATGTCAAAATTGCGGAGATTGCAGCAGAACATCTATTTGAGCTTCAACTTGACAGTATTGGGAATTTTGTTGTGCTTTCCAACATTTACAGTTCAGCAGGAAGGCGCGATGATGTTTTCCGGATAAGAAAGTTGGTAAGAAAGAAACAGCTGAAAAAGAAGCCTGGTTGCAGTTGGATTGAAGCTAAAGACGGTGAGTGTTAAGGGTCACAGCAAGAAAACGGATTTGTTGTGTAGGTTGGTGAGTAAGTGACTGGGAATGGTGTTCACTCTGGTCTGGTTCATCAATTGCGGGTGCTCTGGTGATCACGATAGCTTCTTCATCTTTGGGTCTGACAGAGCGTGCACAAGACTAAAATTAAGCTGGTGCTTCACCTTGTTGGATTGTTAATTATTAGTTGAGGTCATTGCAGCAACGCAGGTTGTTTGATTTGATGCAACAAGTGGAGGGCTTAATATTGGCGGGTGCTTAGCGGGCTCATGAAGGGATATATCAGGACCATCATCTAGTTGTTTCCTCCCATGATGTTTGACAAGGCAACAAAGTATGATATGGAACGGATATAGCACAAAATGCACCTGCTGGCTGCTGAAAATGAATCAAGCAGCAACAATTAATATGGAATTTAACAACTAAGACAAGAGGAAGGAAAGATCACCAATCTTACATTACCATCAAGAGACCTAGCTAGAAACAACTAGATTTTTGTATTGTAAAGCTAGCTCCGTGATGTTTCTCCATCTCAATCGTTATCTTGCTGTTGATTCTTCTACATCAGAAAGGATGAATGAATCAATGTTGGTGCTCCTCTTGATATGCCAAAGACGTAATGAAAATGTACCCAGGTACCACCATCTTTTTTAAGTTTTTCAAGCATGATGTCTTCTCCTACTCGTTATTTTTTTTTTTTAAAAGTTTTTTTAATACATGTTTTGGTTGATGCAGGATGACGTATTTCTTCTACTAAGTCATCTTTTCCGGAACAAGGGGATTCACCAGGTCTGTGCTGTGAAGAAGAAGAAGAAATTGCACAACAACACTTGTTAGCTGCAAGGAATAAGGTTATTTTCCAGCTCAATCCTCCTTGTTCATCTTTTGAGGAATCATTTATTGACAAAGTGTTTCTTACATTCACATGATTCAAATGTTTAGTAGTGTACCAAGTTCAGTATTAGTGTGCTGATATTTAGCAATGTAGCTGTTTATGTTTCGTACTATTACTGCGTTTTAAAAGCATACTGTATGAAAACTAGTAGCTAGTACTGGTATTTGGTAATCTCTTTTTGGGTGTTTAAAACTCATGGCCATGGGAGGCAAATAAGTCTTTCATCAGCATCTTAGTTAAGAAATATGTATGTTTAGTAAACTAAATAACAGCTGATGATGTTATATATGTATCTTAATTACAATAAACACGGAGTTAAAGGTTTGATTTTGTAATCCTTCTAAATTGATTATGCCTAATGCTGTTGTCAAACTATTTGCGCTTCTGTGGGAGTTAATTCAGTAGAAAACCTTTTCTCCCCTTGAAATGAAGATTTTGCTTACTTTATTTTTGCTGGTTTGGTTTTCTGATTTTATTTTAGGTACTAATTTTGGTCTCATATTCTTTGTTGTTGTAACAAGATGGATGCCACCACCCCCCAAGTACTCGAAGGCTAGGTACGATGAAATTGTGAAGGATGTCTCAGCTTACTTGAAGAAGGTTAGATACAACCCAGAAAAAATTGCCTTTGTTCCCGTCTCAGGATTCGAGGGAGACAACATGATTGAGAGATCCACCAACCTTGGCTGGTACAAGGGACCAACTCTCCTTGAGGCTCTTGACAATATCTCTGAGCCAAAGAGACCTTCAGACAAGCCCCTACGTCTTCCACTTCAGGTTGTTTACAAGATTGGAGGTACTTTAACTGTGCCAGTAGAATGTGTTGAAACTGGATTCATCAAGCCTGGTATGGTTGTTACTTTCGGACTCACTGGGTTGACCGCTGAAGTTAAGTTTGTGGAGATGCACCACAAAGCCCTTCAAGAAGCTCATCCAGGAGACAGTGTTGGGCTCAATGTCAAGATTGTTGCTGTGAAGTATCTCAAGTGTGATTTCATTGCCTCCAACTCCAAGCCAACTTCACCTCAAACTTTCAAGTTTGTATGAACCATCCTGGTCAGGTCAGTAATGGTTATGCTCCAGTTCTTGACTGTCACTGTGTCACACATGTCACATTACTGTTAAGTTTGTTGAGATCCTCACCAAGATCGACAGGCAATCTGGAAAGCAGCTTGAAAAGGAGCCCGAGTTCATGAAGAATGGTGATGCTGGTATTATTAAGATGCTTCCTGAGATCTTTTCTCAGTACCCACCTCTTGGACGTTTTGCTGTTAGGGACATGAGGCAGACAGTTGGTGTTGGTGTCATCAAGGAAATTGTGAAGATGGACCCAACAGGAGCCAGGGTTACCGAGTCTGCTGTCAAGAAGAAGTAGAGTACTCCTTTAAGTACAGGGATGGGTGCTAAGAGGGTCTGCAGAAGGGATTTGTCTTGTTTTCTTGTAGTAAGTTTGGTTTTTGGTTTGCTTTGATTAGCTATCATCGCAGTGTTCTATCTTTTGTTGTCTTTGTATTGTTGAGCATCCAGATGCAAACCTGGGTGCTTTGACAGGAGGTGACAATAAGAGGTTATTATGGAAACAGTTAAATGCAAACAGTATTCTAGTTAATAAAAGTAACAAGACATTGAGTCTACATATTTTATTCTAGTAAGTTGCTGTTAACAACTTTTTACCTGCCTATCCAGTTAAATGCAAACAGTATTCTAGTTAATGTCTGCAGTTTTTCATTAAAAAAACAATTAAAAAAAATGGAGGAATGTTTCCTTGAGTTACCATAAAGGAGACTTCAGGTAGGATAGCATTTGAAGTCTTTGTGATACTCTTTGAGTCTTGAGTACGCTAGACAAGCCGTTAAGCAGTGGAATTCTTTCATGCAAAATTTAGAAGGCTATTATTGGGGCGTCACACTCCATTAGAGGGGCTTCACTTGGATATTTGGTGACCAAAAATATGGTTAAGGGATATTTTGATTTCATAGCAATTTGTCAAAATTACCCTTCAATTAAAACTACTAAAAATAGATGAGGAAGAAGCAAACTGATCCTACTGATGGTAATCAACAACTTAATCAACCTCAACTTAATCCTCAACTCATTCCACCGATTCAATCAATTGAAGAATCATGTTTTCAAACTCCTCAACAACAACCCATGGTGTATATAAGGTAATAATCAAACAAACCCATCTTTTTGTACCCGTTTTTGTGCTTAAATCGAATGAAATCGAAGTAAAATTAGGATTTTATTTACTTGCTGCTAGTGTTACGCCTGGGTACGGTACTAGATTTTTCAATCGTAATTCCAATTTTACGCCTAGGTTTAGTTGTTTACTGTGCGTAATTCCAATTTTATGCCTAGGTTCGATTGATTTCCAGTGCGTAATTCCAATTTTACGCCTAGGTTTAGTTGATTTTCCGGGCGTAATTTAGGACGTCTAGGTTTGGTATATGTAGAACCTAGGCGTAATTCTTCTGGATGTTTTGAAGAATTCCAACTTTGGGTTTACGCCTAGGTTCTTGCACTACACTTCCCGTGCGTAATGTTGGAAGTCCAGGTTTTCTATATGTCGAACCTAGGCGTAATTTATCATGGATGCTTTGAAGAATTCCAACTTTGGGTTTACGCCTAGGTTCATGCACTACATTTCCCAGGCGTAAAACGGAATTACGGTTGGACTAAAGCAAAACCCTCTTCCAAACCCAGACGTAAAACTGAATTATGGTTGGAACAAAGCCCAACCCAACCGTAATTTGCCATGAAAGTCTAAATATATCAAATTTATTATCGTTCTTAAGCTAGTTTTCAACGAAATTGAACCCATGGGAGATAGTTTAGAGGTGTACCTGTTGATTTTCAACCATTGGTTCTAAACTTTGTCCCAGAATTTACAAATATATATCAAAATTCATCTTCTTAATTTAATTAGATAATAATTAAATTTAATTAAAATTAACTAAATAAATAAGGGTTGTTTGGTCATTACACAATTATTTGAGATAAGGGGTTTTTGAAATTACTTACGGGTGACCCGTTTTTGTCCTATTAGGTGACGCCCCTCTAATGGAATGTGACGCCCCAATAATAGCCTTCAAAATTTATGCAAGTCGAGGCTCGTAAGTCTCGCGAGTACCCGATTTAACCGCTTTAATTCACAAATGTGGCATTAGTAACCTGGCTTGATTGGGGTATACCCAATAAGACAAAATAGGGTCATTTTGAAGTAAAAGAGGCCACCCCTTAACCATATATTTTATAAATGGCTAATATAACCTTGTTTAATTAACACTAAAAAAATCTAATTAGCTTAATTAATTGAGTTTAGATTGATTAATTGAGTAGATTAAAACTTATGAAATGAAATTTTGTTTTTGATTGAACTTATTTGTGAAGATTTTTGAGGAAAACAAATTGTTTTGAGAAAATATTTTGCAACGGAAATGAAAGCACACTACCCAAACACTTCTAAAAAGGGGATTGCAAAGCTGTTGTATGAAATCATACTCAAAATTAGATCAGAAATCAACACTTTCAGTTCTGAAAGTATGAAAGTCGGCAGGGTCGACGGATGAAGAACATGCCGATTATATCTGGCCGGTAAGGTCTGTGGATGAAGAACATGCCGACAACTTATGACCGGCAAGGTCGGTGAATGAAGAAGATTTCGACTTTATTATTTTTGACACACAGGAGACTGTTGTAAATGCTTCATTAGTCGGCATCTTATTGATTTCTTACCTTGCCGGCTACCTTATAGTCGGCAAGGTCGATAAAAAAATACTCGCCGACTATAGGATTTTTGACATACAGAGAGGTGTTACAAATGCATGATTAGTCGGCAAGGTATTAATTTCATAACCTGACGACTAAACTATAGTCGGCAAGGTATAAGGATGAATATCGTGCCAACTAAAATATAGTCGGCAGGGTATAAGGTTGAATACCGTGCGACCACCGTAACTACGATTTCGAGAGATGAAAAGTCGGCACGGTATTCAACCTTATACCCTGCCGACAATATTTTAGTCGACAAGGTCGACGTAAAAAACCTTGCTGATTTTCGATCCGTTTTGATTCTTCGTTTTTTTTTTTAATCTCATCATGTATGGTTAGAGTTTTGAAGAAAGATTTTGAATTTTTTTTTGAATATGTTTTAGTCGGCATGGTTTTTTAGTATGGGCAATTTGGTCTTTTAACACCTTTTAGACACCCCTTAGCACACTAGTTTGGATGGGAATAAAATGGGTATACCCCCAATTAATCTGGGCATACCCAATCTCGGCAGGATTAGTAAGGTTTCCAGGGCACCCATTTGTATGGTTCATTGAGGTATTAAACTTGATACCTCATAAATAGTTGACCTTGAGGTATTAAACTTGTCTTGTTACAGACATAATACATTCAATTGTCACAAGTTTTCTCTCACTAGCTCATACATAGTTCATGTAACTAAGATTTCAGATATATAAAAGTAGTTCAGAATCAACTCTATACAATGGACATAATTATTTCAGCCTATCATCCCCGTGCCCACGAACTTGCTAGCTGTTAAACCATAAAAGATTCAAAGCGGAGTATAATAAAAAAAAATATTTTAGTGAGCTGTTTGAGTAAACTAATAGTCTCCGCTAATCATATGATTTGCTCAAGGTGATTTATTCATCTGTATCTTCAGAAGACTACTTTCTCAGTTATCTTGCGCCTGGCCAGTCCATGATAAAAATAAAGACAACTGAGTATTATGGTGTCCAAGTTAGGTTTAATTCGGATGAATCCTATACATCTAAGAGTTAGGCTACATAATAGTATAGTACTGAAGTTGAGAGAATTCTGATAGTGGTAATAAGTTCATCTCCATAACATGTAAAGATTCAGAGTTTTGAAAAAATGGCAAGGAATATACAAATCAGCTGCTCACTTAAATGGGTTTAATATAGGCTAATTGTGCCTAATGAGAGTGTTCTATATCCATATAAACATAAGGAGACTTCAGTTAGGATAGCATTTGAACTTATTGCGGATAGAGCACAAAACGGCTTTTCTAGAAGAAGCCATCCATAGGCATCTGCATCTAGTTTGCATCTGCATCTGCATGATCCTTCCTAGTGCAGGATGAAATGTGGAAGGACTTGTTGTTGGTGATGCATATCTTGGGAATATTGTCAATGAGGAAGGGCATTAGTCCATCCATAGGCCGTTAAGCAGTGAAATTTCATATGGTCTCATTATCAAAAGACTAGTATATGTGGTTATGAAGGAAGGACGTGAAGGAAATTTTATGTTTGAAGTTTTGGACGAGTATAATTTGTGGACTAAGAAGACAATTACAAAATATCTTGATAATGTTCAACAATTTCTTATGTCGTTCCTTAGGTGCTAGGGCAAGGAGGGAAAAAACAACTGAATAAACAATCTTTGACTTTCTCTTTAAACATTCTGAAGTTTCTTTCTCCAAAGTGCAGCTGCAGGTACTTCCGACCATATTACCTTATCATCACTATAGGATTTGTCAAGGTATGCCACACTTGCATCAAACTGAGAATGGTTGTAGAAAATCTGATATCAAAGACTTAAAGAAAAACAGAACTAAACTCAAACAATACTTCACTTAATTGATGTATATCGACTCATGGCTCAACAACCTATTTATATGATTAACAAACTTGACTCTCAAGGAATAAACACTTTTCTAACTTTAATCAAACTCTAACAAAGACACTTCTAGAAAACTCTTACGTAAACAGACTCTAAAACCAGTAATACTTGTAACCCAAGTAAACTTCTAAATACCGTACCATGCGTCAACAACTCTTGTTGATCCATTCACTTCATGTCAACTGTACCAGTTCGATACACTGTCAACTCTCATAGTTGATCCAAACTATTGTATCAACAACTCTTGTTGATCCCTTCTGTATTCTTCATAATATCTTGGTTTATTCTTCAACATCCTCCCTTAAACCAAGATACTTTTTTCTAATCATTCCCAACTTTCCACGCAAGTAAATGAAAGTGTTAGACTTCAAAAACTTGGTGAAAATATCTGCCACTTGCTCTTGACTCTCAACAAACTCAACAACTATCTCCTTATTGCTTACAAGCTCTCTGATGTAATGATATTTTATATCAATGTGTTTACTCCTTCCATATGAAACACGGGATTCTTAGTTAAAGAAATTGTATCACAAACTATTATTGTTGGTGTCTTCTGTTCTTGAAACAATGGCTCCAGCATCATTCTCAACCATACAGCTTGTGTAGCACAGTTGCTAGCAGCTATATATTCATTTCTGTTGTAGATAAAGCAACAACTTGTTGCCTCTTTGATGACCAAGAGAAAAAACCAGTTCCTAATTGAAATCCATAACATGGTGTGCTTCTTCTTCTTTCTGTATCACCAGCCCAATCACTATCAGTAAATCCAACTAATTTTAGATCTTCTGAAATATTATAGAGAATTCCCATACTGGTTGTTCCTCTAATGTGATTGTCTCTGGGTTCTTCCATAAATCTGCTAACCAATCCAACTTCATACATGATTTCAGGTCTTGTAGCAGTCAGATATCTAAGACATCCAACAAGACCTTTAAAGTCTGTTGAAGTCACAAGTTCTCCTGATCCTTCTCTTGTCAGCTTCAATCTCTCTTCTACTGGTGTTAAGATTGGATTGCAATTATCCATCTTGAAACGCTTTAGTATACCTTCTGCATATCTTTGTTGATTGATGAAAATTTCTTTTTCAGTTTGTTGTACTTCTATGCCAAGAAAGTATGACATTAAACCAAGATCTGTCATCTCAAATTCCTTCACCACATCCTCCTTGAATTCCTTGATCATCTTAGAACTGTTTCCAGTAAAAATAAGATCATCCACATACACACATACTATAATATGATTGCCAAGAGTATCAGCTTTCAAATATAAAGTATGCTCATGTGGACATCTTGTAAATCCTTTCTTAATGAATAAGAATCTATTCTTGTATACCAAGCTCTTGGTGCTTGTTTCAAACCATACAAAGCTTTGTTCAGCTTATATACTTCATTCTCCTTCCCATCCATAATGTAACCTGCTGGTTGCTCAACATAAACTTCTTCTTCCAAAAATCCATTCAAGAATGCTGACTTAACATCCATCTGAAAAATCTTCCAATGCTTCTGTGCAGCTAAAGCAATTATCATTCTTACTGTATCAAGTCTTGCAACTGGTGCAAATACTTCTGAGTAATCTACTCCTTGTCTTTGTCTATATGCATTAGCAACTAACCTTGCTTTCAGTTTATCTACTTCACCATTTGACTTGTATTTTGTTTTATAAACCCACTTAACACCAATAGGTTTCTTGCCTGGTGGAAGTTTTGTGAACTCCCAAGTGTCATTCTTCTCAATTGACTTCAGTTCTTCATTCATGGCTTGAAACAAACCTTGTTCTTTTGGTGCTTCTTCATAGGTTACAGGATCACAATCTCCAAACAATGCAAAGTTCACAACATCCTCATCGATGTCTTCATCATCTCTTGTTAAAACATAATCATTTAACCTAGGAGGTATAACATATTTTCTCCTTGGTCTTGTAGATTCTTGTTGTGGTATTGCTTCTGTTCTTGCTTCTTCATGATGTTCTTCAGCATTGTCTTAAATCTGTACTTCTTCTTCAACTACAATTGGAATTGTTCTGATAGCAGGAGGTGGATCAACATTCATTGTTGATCCAGCATGTGGATCAACATTCCTAGTTGATCCAGAATTTCAATTCCATTTTGAATCTTCATCAAAGATCACATCTCTGCTTATAACTATTTTTCCTGTCTCTGTATTAAACAACTTATATTCTTTGATTACTGAACTATAACCAACAAGAATACACTTTTCACTCTTGTCATCCAACTTGTTTCTAAGTTCTTTAGGTATACATGCATATGCAATGCACCCAAAAACTTTCAGATGTCTTACACTAGGTTTTGCACCTCTCCAGGATTCTTCTAGTGTCATATTATTCAAAGAATTTGTAGGACATCTGTTGAGTAATTAAACCGCTGTATCAACTGCATATCCCCAAAAACGTTTTGGTAAATCTTTTGTTCTTCTTATAGTTCTTACCATCTCCATTATGGTTTTGTTCTTTCTTTCAGCTACACCATTTTGTTGAGGTGTATATCTTGCTATAAGCTGATGTAGAATACCATTTTCTTCCATGAAATTATCAACAACAGTATATTCTGTTCCTCTAACAGTTCTTAAAATCTTGATGTTTTTACCAATTTGTTTCTTAGCATATGCTTTAAAACTCTAAAAGCATGAAAAGCATCACTTTTTTGTTTAAGTAAATATACCCAAGTCTTTATACTAAAATCATCAATGAAAGTTATAAAATAATTATTACCTCCATGTGAAGTTGCTTCAATAGGACCACACAGATCACTATGAAAAATCTTCAATTGTTGATCAGCTTTTCTAACTTTGTTGACTGGGAATGAATCTCTATGCTGCTTGCCAAAAATGCAATTCTCACATCTTGATTTAGGAATCTCAATGAAAGGTAAACCAAATACCATCTCTTTCTTTGCTAAGGTTAGTAAACTGTTGAAGTTCACATGCCCTATTCTCTTGTGCCACAACCAAGCATCATTATGAACATGACTACTATAACACCTTTCCTTTTGATACTGAATATTCAAAGGAAACAATCTATTCTTAGTCATCTGCACTCTTGTAATAAGTCTTCTAAAATGATCTCGAATTGTACAAACACCATTAAATATGTTCATATAATAACCTCTTTCAGATAATTGACCCATACTCAAAAGATTTTGATGCAAACCTGGTACATAAAACACATCCATAATATATGTTTTTGCACCATTCTTCAGAACTATTCCAATCCTTCCTTTTCCCATAACTGGAATTATAGAATTTTTTCCAAACTTCACAGTTGAACGCACTGATTCATCAAGATTATCAAACAAATCTTTTCTTCCACACATATGATTACTGCAACTTGTATCTAGATACCACTTATATTGAGGTTGTTCTTCAGGTGTATGACAAGACAACAACATATTTTCAGCTTTCTTTTCTTCTTCTTCTTCTTCTTGACTTTCTGCTATATTTGCTTTGAAATTTGCTTTGTAGTTATTAACAACTGTCTTTCTTGGTTTTGAACACTCAGTAGCAATGTGTCCAAAATCTCCACAATTATAACATTGAATTTTGCTTCTATCCATTAGTTTTCTTCCCTGGTAGCCTCCATTGTTAGATCTTTCACCATTGTTATATCTTCCTTGAAAACCTTCAGCATTAGGTTTTCCTTGATTGCTTATCCAGCTATCTTGACTCTGAAGTGCCTCTTCAACTTGTTTTGCAGCAGTTGTTTTCTCTAACAGTCTTTGTTCATAAGCTTGTAATGAACCCAACAACTAATTAAGAGGCATAGTTGCAACTATGTTGCATTCTTATATAGCAGTAACCTTTGATTTAAACTTCTCAGGAAAGCTTCGTAAAATCTTCTCTACAATTGCTGAATCTTCTACAGTATCACCATTGGCCTTCATCTCATTAACAAGGTTTAGTGTCTTTGAGAAAAACTCTGAAATTGTTTTAGTTGTCTCCATCTGTAATAATTCGTATTTTCTTTTCAGGGTTTGTAATCTAACCTTCTTGACCTTGTCAGATCCTGTGTAATAGCTTATCAAACCATCCCAAGCTCTTTTAACTTCTTTTATGTAGATAACTCTATCCATGAGAGATTCATGAATACCCTGATAAAGAATATACATAACTTTAGAATTCTTCTTTCTGTTTTCAGTTAACAGAGTTTGCGCAACTCCTTCAAGTACAACTCCTTCTGCTGGTTTTACATAACCATCTTTCACAATATCCCATACCCCTTGGAATATGAAAATATTCTCCATTCGCAACCTCCAGTGTTCAAAGTTTTTACCTTCAAACACCTAACCTTAATTGAACTTAAACTTGTTATCTTCTTCAAATCAACAACTCATACCCACAGCCCTAGAACTGATACCAGTGCTTTGATACCAGATGTAGAAAATATGATATCAAAGACTTAAATAAAAACAAAACTAAACTCAAACAATACTTCACTTAATTGGTGTATATCGACTCATGGCTCAACAACCTATTTATATGATTAACAAACTTGACTCTCAAGGATTAAACACTTTCCTAACTTTAATCAAACTCTAACAAAGACACTTCTAGAAAACTCTTACGTAAACAGACTCTAAAACCAGTAATACTTGTAACCCAAGTAAACTTCTAAATACCGTACCATGCGTCAACAACTCTTGTTGATCCATTCACTTCATGTAAACTGTACCAGTTGATCCTACCATACACTGTCAACTCTCATAGTTGATCCATACTATTGTATCAACAACTCTTGTTGATCCCTTCCGTCTTCTTCATAATATCTTGGTTTATTCTTCAACAATGGTGGAAGGCTGAACACCAAATAAACCATGTGATGGAAGAAGACAGGTCCAAATTTTTCTTGAAAATGAACATTCAAAAAATAAGTGTTTCCCATTTTCTTCCGCTATTGCAAATGAGACGATTAGGATGATCCAACTCTTGCACAAGGGGAAGGGTTCTCACTTGTACGCTTGTAAAAGCGGTATTTAGGGTCAATGCCAGTACCAAATATGAATGCTAAAACACAAACTTGACAAAATCTGGATAGTAGTTGACAATAAAATATTTCCAGATGCTTTGAAAAATGGAAATGAAGGTGGTGATGCACTGTATTTAGGGGCAGGGTGTTTTTTTTTTTTTTTTTTTGGAAAGGTTTTCAAGAGAGTAATGGTATTCCAGAGTTAGGACCTTAATAGGCAGTTTGGATACCACTTCAGAAGTTGTTTTTTGACTTCTGGAAATAAAAGGTCAGAAATTAGTTTGAGTACACAATTTCAAAATGACTTCTAGAGGTAAGAAAATAACTTTTTAAAAAGCAAAATCTTTCTGCTTATGATTTTTATTTCTCGAGAAGCAGAATCACTTCTCAACCTGATATTCAAACAAGCTATACGGGGTTCCAAAATCGGTGCAAGTCGTAGGCTGCATTCCCTCAAGCCAAGTCGTGCCTTATGAGTCTGATGACTATGCGATTTAGCGCTTCAATTCACAAATGCGGCATTAATAAAGAGTCCACGACACCGGTTTGTATAGTTCAATGAGGTATTAAACTTGTCATGTTACAGAACACATACATTCAGTTATCACAAGTTTTCTCTCATTTATTCATGCATAGTTCATGTAAAGATCTCAAATATGTATAAGTAGTTCAGAATCAGTTCATCAATCATTAAGTTCGTCATGCTTTCACTCTATCATCCCCACTCCATTAAACCTTAGAAGACTCATAGTGATAGTGTATATCAAAAACAATATTATAGTGAGATGTTAGAGTAAACTAATAGTATTGTCTGCTTAGCCACCCGATTTACTTTGACGTGATTTATTCATATGTAATCGCCACTAGACCACCTTTTCGGTTGTCTTGCGCCTGACGATTTGGGGTTTTTCTGTACTAAAAATAAAGAAAACAGAGAATACCATCGTCCAAATTTTGTCGAACTCCAAAACAATCTTGCATGCAAGAGAAATTTTTGGAAAGGTTTTATTCTTATCCTAGGATGAAAACGGAACATACCCTTGTCCTAGTTTTGTCAAACTGCGAGACACTCCTGCAGGTTGTATGCATAAGAATTGTTTGTAAAAATTGTAGTCTTATCCTAGTATCCTGTGTAGTACCGCATGTACAAGGCCGGCCTTGAGATGCTGATGCCTCGAAGCTGATATACAAATTGATGCCCCTGTACATGGCTTTATATAAATGGTAGATTATTTGATTAACACCGCAAATAAACTAAACAACTATTTAGCTTTTTAGATCATGATTATAAGCGTAATGAAATCCAAAAATGAACTCTAATGATGTATTAAATTTACAAATTAGGTGTAAAAATTTGTGTGATATATTTTCCGAAATAGAGTCTCCAATTATAAATTATAACCAAGTACTTCGACTATTTCTCTTTCAAAGACTCACGGGCAATCCATCCAACCTCTTTTATAGTATTGTAAATCAAAAACCTAGCAAGATATTTTGCTAATTGATCATTTTTTGCCTTTTTCTCTCTTCAATTTTCTTTTCTCTTTTGAGATCCCGAATAGATTATTAGTGAACAAATAATTCAAAAGAATTATTGATTTACATTTTATTGTTCTAAAACTTCTTCTCTTTTTTATTTTGTTCCTCGATAATTAAAAATAAGAGAACAAAAGCAGAAAACGTGATATTGGTAAATGGTAATATTGTCTTTCTATCTACTTCCAAGGTGAGTCCCACATATAAAAGAAACTGTAAAAACTCCATTTCCTTTCATAGGGTGTTAACACCTCACCGATTCAAAAGTCGCACTCCACCTAATTCCCCGCCGAAAATCTGTGAAAGGAATTCATTTTTTGCTTCCTTATTAGTATTTCGAAATGGTGTTGACTTTTCTACTGAAGAACGGGCAAAAAAAATCTTTTTTGATGCCCCAAAATATTTGTTACCCAATGCGGTGCTTTTCCCCAGGGCCGACACTGCGCTTGTACATTACTCATTTTTCCCTAATATAATATAACTCCCCTTGTTTCAAGTGGGAATGTTAAATATGCCCCTATTATCCATGTGTCCTTCACAAATACCCTTATTAGTCTTTACTAATACCCCTAATGGCATAATTGAAAATTTTAATAAAACTATAAATCATATAATTCCTCTTTTAACCTTCCACCATCGTCCGTTCTTCTTTAATTCTCTAATCTCAGAAAAATACTTCATCTCTCCTGCAATCACCATCTGGATCGCTCCCACCACCATCACCATCTCAATCGGCGCCACCATAACCATCACCACCACCTCCGTCACCACAGCTATTAGCAGATCTATTACATTTTGTATGTTTGATTTCAATTTGTTATCAATTGTTCTTCATCTTCTTAGGTTAAAATAAATATCGAAATCATATTCAGAGACCATATTTATACGATTCTCTCTTTCTTTTCCATCTACTCGTGAATCAAATTTCAAAATCATCAGGAGCAGCAGTTCTTCTGCTTTTTCTTCGTTGAAGTTTCAGGTGATATCCCTATTTTAGGTTTTAATTTCTAGTTTTGATCTTATTTGAAACCAAATTTCTGATAGTAAACGATTTAAATTTTGAAATGAGAGAGTTCTTCGCTGAAATAAATATCAACAAAAGCAGAAATTAATCAACAACAACAGAAATGAAAAGATTCTTCTTCTCTTTTTATCACTGATTTTTTCAATAACAAATTTAGAGAGATCGAGATTTTTTCAATATCAAATTTAGAGAGATCCAGATTCAATTTTTGGGTTTCGTTTAAGTAATTTATGACTTGTGAGATTGAAAATCAATCTTTAGGTTTAGGTTTTGACTTTGGTTTTGTTGTCATTTCAGGAGAAATCATCATCATGTAAAAGATAAGGAAAAATGTAGGGGAGTATATTTGTGCTCGAATGACAGCTTTTGGGACGAACTGGATATGTACCCATCTTTCTAGCTTCTCATTTCATTTTCTGCCTCTCGAATGTCACTTAATTTGCGCAAATGAAGCATTAACTTGCTGATGTTTTCTTAATACAAGGTGTGAGCTAGAAAGATGTCTAAAAATATTACTTGAAAATTACGGAACTTGCTGATGTTTTCAAATAATGAACAAGAAACAATAAAATCGCAGTAGCTACAGGTGGCATTGTGGGAGAGGTTTGTATCCTATATATATTGAACAATCAAAATATAATTTCTAGCCCAAATGATGCATGAACATTATGCCTTTGTTAAGAATAAATTAATTATGAAGGAAAAGCTACAATTAAAATTGTTTATTGACATGTCCGGACTAATTAGCTATTGATGGACTACTGCCAATTCATTTTGTTAAAGTGCTAAATGGTATGAAAAACGAGTGATGGTTGCTTTAAGTTTTTTTCCTAACACGTTCAACTGACAACTACTTTAGTATTTCTTCTTCATGACATTAGTATCTTCAATCATTTTTTCAAATTTGGTTCTCTTTTGTTGCCGCCTTTCTACTGGGCTGATAATGTTTACTTGTATGGACATTCTCTTCAAGTAGTGTGGTGCATCTTGCATGCAGTAGATGCTATAAAGACTGTTAGATATAGTTTATCTGGTCCTTGGTGATTGATTCATTTGCCATACTGAAATTTCATTGAAAGACACCTCAAGACGAATCTGTGGTGCAATCGTACTATATAGATAATTTTGATCAAAAATATGATAACTGTTACATGATAAAATCTAATTTTGATTTCCTTTTATTTGTATTTTGCAATACCTGTTTCTAGTTTGAAGTTTGGATTAATAATAACAGCTAATACAGTTCTGTGTATGGCGATAATTTGGTAGCAAGACTAAATTCAACTTATTCATTCTTATTTGTGGATTAGGGGCTTTTATATGGTGGTGATGATATCCCATATGAATCAATTGGTCTTTACGAGCATGTGAGCATGTGATGTAAGTATTTCTCGATTCTTTTTTCTTGATAGGTTTATTCATGTATACTTTTTGTTAGACACAACTTCTGCTGGTTGCCTCTAAATTGGAGACAACTTAAAAAAGTTGCCTTCACATTCAAAGACAACTGGGGCTAGTTTCCTCCAGATTTGGAGTCAACTTGAGCTAGTTTCCAAAGGATGATGATATTGCCATATGTTACATTTTTTGGCTTTAGATTAAAAAAAAAAAAACCTCATCAAGTTGCTTTCATCTTTGGAAACAACTTGACCAAGTTGCTTACACTGTTGGAGACAATTTGGGCTCCATAAAACACTGAGTGAGAACCCTATGAACCCTAGGAATTTTTTAAAGTTACTGGCAGTTTAACTTTATTATGAATTTCTTAAAGTTACTGGTAGTTTAACTTTATTTGTTTTGCTCAATTTCGTTCTTGGACTCTATTTTGGGGGAAACCTGAGAAAGTTGGTTTCTGTTTTGGAGGAAAGTTGAGCTAGTTGTTTCCAGATTAGAGTCAAATTGAGCTAGTTGATTCCAGATTTTGAGGCAACTTGAGCTAGTTGATTACGGGTTCGCAGGAAACTAGAACTAGTTGGTTCTATGTTTTTTAAAAGCATGTGAAATCATCTTTACACATATCTAAGAGTAGTTGAGACGAATCTGTGGTGCAATGGTAGCATGACTGACTTGCTTGGGTATTGTTATTTAAACAACACTAGAGGAAAGATATTCACTTACTAACTATAAGAACAGTGTTTTTGGGTTAGGTGATGTGAGAATTCTGTCAAATACTAACAAATTTTTAATGCGAAAAATGTAATTTTTATGTAGATACATTTTTTGTTGCCTCACCTTGTTTATGTACATTTTTTGTTGTTTTATATATAGTTTTTTGTTGCAGACAACTTGGACTAGTTCTTCCAGCTGATTTATCTTGGTTGTTCTGTAGCTGAAATTGTCCATAATGTTTCGATAGATTTAGAATTGCGTCACTACCAAAGTTTAGTACTAGAGGCAACTTGATTAATAGTGTTTTCGGTTCACATTTATTCTGTTTTTTAATCTCGAGATGTGTAGCCGACTAGTTGCCTCCAGTTTTGTAGTTTTTGCTTTGCCTAATTTTTTAGTTGATTGTGAGTTTTGTTTCCATTTTTAATTGTTGAGGTTTTTTTCCAGGTTAAAATGGTTGTTGAAGAGGTTAGATTTTGCAACACAAGCACCTTCCAGGAGTGATTGGAAACGCTATACTGTTGAGTGGTTTTTCAAAGGGAAAGGATATAATTGGAGGTTCACAAGAAGATGAGGTGTGGTTGATGTGTTTTGCTTATGTTTAACAATCGTTTACCCTGCCAGAAATCTCCATTGGCTCCTCGTGCACCAATATTCCAAAGGCAGCCAAGGATTTCAATCTTCTACGGGCTTATGTTCTTATAAAGTTATCCATTTTCCAATTTTTGTGAATTTGTTTTGTAAGTTTTATTTCATGATTTTATTTTTTGTTCAACTTATCGAGATGCGGTTTGTTGTTTTCTTGAAGTACCAACTGTCTTTATATTTCTTCTCTAGGCTCTACTTTTGTTTTCTGCGGGTATGTCTATGGGGTTTTTAAAGTACCAACTAGTCCCATATTTTGAAAAAAACTTCCGCTAGTCGATCCCTGATTTGAAGCCAACTTGTACAAGTTTCTTCTGATATGAGATATTATAGGAGCAACTTATCCAAGTTGCTTCCACTAATGAAGGCAACTTCTGCTAGTTGCTTCGAGAATAAGTGTGAACAACTTCACCAAGTTGCTTCCTATACTAGAGACAACTTGAGCTAAGATTTGAAGCCAACTTGTACAAGTTGCTTCTAAAATGAGATATTACAAGAACAACTTATCCAAGTTGCTTCCACTAATGAGAACAACTTCTGCTAGTTGCCTCGAGAATAAGATATTACAGATTCCAGATTTTACGAACAACTTCGCCAAGTTGCTTCCAATACCGGAGAAAACTTGAGCTAGTTGCTTTTATCTCTGGAGACAAACTAAATCAATTTGCCTCTAGATTTATACATCTCCTTTTAGCTATCCATGTCTGCAATCATACAACAATACTAATTGTATCTGGAGTCATATTTCAACAACATCAAGTATAGTTAAACCATTCGTTCTTTTGTGTTAAGAATTAAAGTCTGCATCTAAATATTCATTCAATATTAGTAGAACTAATTAATACTAACAATAGTGTTTCTTTATAAGAATTAGTCTTATCCGCATATTTACATCAGTTTTTACTCTGCCATTACTGCTACAATCAAATTCAAATCTATTTCTTTCTGAAGCTTTCCACATTCATCAATTGCATCAAGAGATATAAAATAGATTATCCCGGTCAAGAATACGCCAGTTATCTGCATTTTTAAAAAAAATTACAGATGGAAAAAAAATCATTAAAAACCTAACAAACATTTTTCAAGCAAGTAATGGAAACAACTTCTGCTAGTTGATCCAAGATTTGGAGCCAACTTGTAGAAGTTGCTTCCAAAATGAGTACATCACATATTTTTGGGTTCCAGAACTGGGAAAAACTTGTCCAAGTTGCTACCATTACTGTAAACAACTTATATGCTAATTATTGCATATATGTATGTAGACAACTTGAAAAAGTTGCTTCTAGAAATAAAAATGGGAGCTAACTAGCTGTAGTTGTCTCCATACATGGGATCCAACTTAGATCACACGAGTCAATTAAAGGAAACTTGATTAATAATGTTTTTCTGGACATATATGCAATGATGCTTTGAAGATTTATAAGAAGATCAACAAAGAGAAGAAAAAAAACAAGTTAAAATGCACAACACGACTGCATTTTTCTAAAAAAAAGGCATGTTCTAATTCTCAACCACATCAATGTGCTCAGTGATAAACAAGTCTAACACTAGTCTAGAGAATGTTGAATAAACATAACCCCTAAACAAAATCATTTCATAGAATCTTTACGCACCAAAAAATTACACAATGTATAGCCATTGGAACATGAAACCAAATCTAATTTAAAAATAAAGGCACCAAAATTTTCATATAAGAAAGATTCAGTTTTTTCCAACCACATCGACAATCAACCAAAACAGAGTCAAACTTAATGTGTTGAGTGTATAAATAACCCAATGTAATAGTAACTAAAATTCTTATCCCAAAGTTGTCCGTTTGTGCTAATCACATCGACAATATATGTTTTGTTAAATTTGAAACAACACAACTTAATAATAATCAAAATTTTATTTACCTGCATTTTGTAATTTACTTTAAATTTAACAAACAAGACTGGATAAAATCTTCTCACATACTGTTAAGCATTCCACCTCAGCTGCTAAAGACTCGCAACTGAACCAGCTACCGAACTGTGGATAGAGCTTATGACCGAGTATTCTGTGACTATTCTTAAGGATATTTTGTTAGCTTTATTATAACATCTGATGTTTTTGAATAAGTTGAATGAGTTGTAACTATCTCTGTAATCACTCATATAAATACAAGTGTATCTCCACAGATTCAAGTGTGGAAGTATTCTACCAAATATGTTTTCTAACTTGGTATCAACCTAGATCCAAGCTACGCTTCCAAAAACAAAACCAAAAAAAAAAAAACATCAAAACCCTATCATGACAACAACATCTCAACTCAGAAATGTCCATATTCATCACCTGGTAACTCTGAAATTAACAGAAACAAATTATCCACTATGGAAGACGCAGTTCAAGCCAATTCTCAAGGGCTATGGCTTAGCTGGTTTCATTGATGGAACAAAAACAATACCACCAAAAACTTTACCAAATTCTACAACTGTCAGCCTTGATTATACAACATATGAAGAACAAGACTCCCTACTGGTTGGTTGGCTAAACTCAACCCTGTCTCCTGAAGTTTTAGGGGTTGTTAGAGATTTAGAAACTACAAGGGAAGTATGGGATATGTTTGAAGCAGAATATGCTCCAAAAACAAAGTTTCACCAGGATCACTTAAAGAAGCAACTCCATTCCCTGAACAAAGGTAATAAATCCCTTAAAGCCTATTTTAATGATGCTAAATCATTATTTGCACAGCTTGGAGCTACAGGCTATGTTGTTAATGCCAATGAGATGAAAAAATCCATTTGTAATGGATTGAATCAAACATATGATCCGATAGTTACTTCATTGAACATTGCCAGAGACTTGGATATGCAAACCTTTTATGCACATCTTTTGACGTTTGACATGAGACTCGAGCAACATCTCTCTGTTATTCAACAACCCATAGCAAATGTAGATGTTACTCATCGTGGCTCATCAAGCAAATCTTCCCAAAACACTTCAACAATGTTAATCGTGGACAGTCTCAACATTACCACAACAACTCATCAAACCTCCGAAGTTTGAAGAACCCTGTCAAATCTGTAAGAAAGATAATCATCAGGCAACACGCTGCTGGTTTCACTACAAACCAGACAACAATGCTCACAAACCTGCTACTTATATTTCTCTACCGTCAGCTGCACAAGGAAATCAATGGTTCACAGATACTGGTGCCACACACCATCTCACTGCTGATGTGAGAAATTTATCCATACCTCATGAGTATGATGGCACTGAAATGGTCTATGTTGGTAATGGTAATACACTTGACATAGATAATGTTGGTAATGCTTCATTTATGTATAACTCGAGATCTTTTTGTTTAAACAACATCTATCATGTACCTCAGATCAAAACAAATCTGTTGTCAGTAAGTCAGTTTTGTAAGGACAATAATATGATCTTTGAGTTTCATAAATCTCATTTTCTTGTGAAGGACAAGCTCTCGGGGATCACTCTTCTACGAGGACTGAATAAGAATGGGATGTACATGTTTGTAGGTGTTGACATGCTAGAACTTCCATTAAAACCACATGCAAACATTTCATCTTCCTTCCCAGTATAGCACCAAAGATTAGGGCATCCAATGCTAAGAACTGTTTCTCAAGTTTGTTCTCAAAATTCACTTTCAGTTTCCAATAAAAAGTTCAACTTTTGTCACTCTTGCCACCTCAGTAAGAGCAAGAGGTTGTCATTTTCTTCAAGTAGTATTGTTTATGACAAACCTTTGAGTTTGGTTGTGTCAGATATTTGTGTATCCCCCTCAATATCTAGGTCTGGTTTTAGATATTATCTTCTCATAATGGATGTGTTTTCTCATTACACTTGGGTGTTTCCGCTTATACAACGCTCTGATGCTTACCAGACCTTTATTCAGTTTCATAAACTAGTTGAAAATCTAACAGAACACAAGATCAAATTTTCCAAAGTGATAATGCATTAGAGTTCAAGAAACTTACAACTTATCTAAAAGAATCTAGTATTCAACATAGATTCTCATGTCCTCATACCTCTCCCCAAAATGGGTTGGCTGAACGTCGAATTCGACATGTCACTGAGTCTGGTTTATCGTTGTTGTTTCATGCTCATATGCCTAAATTTTTTTGGGTTGATGCTTTTACTACGGCTTGCTATCTAATTAATATATTACCAAAATCTGTTGTTGAATCTAAAACTCCGTTACAACTTCTTTTTCGCATCAAACCAGATTATAAATTCCTTCGTGTTTTCGGGGGCTTAGCTTATCCTTTTCTACGTCAGTATAATACCACAAAACTCGAACCAAGATCGCTTCCATGTGTCTTCTTAGGGTATAGTACTGCGCACAAGGGTTATGTCATGACCCTATGAGAGCATCCAGGATGGTTAAGGGTGGCCTTAGTAGTCTTAGAGTGTCACGTGGGGTGGCTCGTGTTATGCACGACGATTGTGTGTTGTCCAGCTTATATAGGGACTGTTGTATGCCTTTGAGAATTAGCTAATAAATAATGTAAACTCTATCTTCTTCCTTAATTGTTCTACAACTTCTTATCTCCAATGTCTTCTTCTTATTATCCCTCTAATTCGTCGAGTTCTTTCCCTAATCCTTTAATTTATTCTACATATCCCAAATCACCTCTATCCTTAGAGATTGACTTTGTTCCTGATAAACCAATTTGTAGTGAGTTCACTACAAGTGGTATCAGAGCAGTTTCGGTCCTTGGAAATTCTTCCATGGAGGAGCTGGGTACTATGATGAATGAAGAAATAAAAGTAAGAGATGAATTAGATAATCTTCGGTATCTCTATCAAGTTCATTCTCGTGAGCATAATTCACTATCTCGGGATTATAATCTTCATCTGATGTCGAAGCAAATGGAAAAGGCAGTGAAAAAATTGACATCAATCCTTTTCACTACTGCGTCAATTCGTCAGCAATTATCTGAAGATGAGTTCACTGAATCAAAGATGATCGAGGATGAAATTTTTGTCAAATCGAAACCAAATTCAGGTGATTTGAGTTTAGTTGAGGGTAAATTTCAATCTACACCGCACCAAAATGAAGTTGACGATTCACTTGATGGTATGAGCTTACAATTTGAAGAAGTTTCAAAACCAGAGCTAATTGGTTTCTCAAAGTTATTTCAAGTCAAAATTGATAAGGAAAATAATTTTTTCCGAGTTTTGTTCAACAATTTTGAGAAGAATTTCGAAAGCCTTAAATGCTTGAAGGATTTATTGTTTCTCTACAACCTATCAAACTGTGTGGATTGTGTTTGTCCTCATTTGGGTGATACTCGTTCTCCATTTGACCGAGGTAAGTGTGCCAATAATTCATCAATTTCTTATGAAAAATTGGTAAATATATGAATTCCTAGCTTGGGGTACGAGCCAAATTTTCGGTATATACGTTTGATTGTTAATTTTTGTGTTAATGATGTTGTAAGTATTGATGAGAGGATGTTGTTTGTTAAAATGATTGATAGAATTAGACCAGTGTTACTATTGCTGGGTAGAGTAATTGAAATGGAGAAGGTACTTGAACCTCAGGGTATAATGCTTTGGACTGTGTTATGGAGTTTGAATACAGGTGGTGCTTGTCTATATATTAAGATGCCAGTAACTGACATTTCTTCACAAGTGATAAAATTCTTTAATACAGCTGGTAATTTAGTGTTGTTCCATATCTATTTTCACATGTTCACCCTTGCTACTATTGGGAATTGTTTAAAGCTTATAGGACCAGATTTCTTCTTGCATTATTCATGGCATGTATCTGTGATCTGTGGAAGTGTTACTACTCTAAGCGAAGGTATTCAAGTAAATCGATATCCAGCTGATGTTCACTCTAGGTATTATGTTAGACTTAAATCTTATGGCTTATATCGATTATCGAGTCTAGTTTATCAAACCATGGAAGGATATATAAAACTTAAGCTCAATATCAGAGCAGTGGGAAGTCAAAGTTGGGTTATTGTGAATTATTCTCCTTATGTGCTGCTAGTGGTGACTCCATTGAGCTATGAATTGGTATTGACAGTTTTTTAAAGTGTGAGAATTCTCTTGACGCAACTGTTAGATTTATGGCTCTCACCAACAATGATTTCTGGTTGGGAAAAATTTCTCGTGATAGGAGTTAACTCGCTTGGTTGGTCGGATACACATATCCTGCTGAAATTGCTTACATCTGAGGACTATGAGAAAATTTTGATGAGTAAAAGAGCTGCACATTATGTGGAAAAGCATTGCAACACAAGAAGTCAGAGTTTCAAAGATGATTATCTCATTATGCTTCTTAGACAATGTCCTCACTGTACATTCACTTTCGCCAAGGTATACTTCTTCATACCCATAAGACCGATTACTTATATATGTGCTAGTTTACCAATTGTTGAATATTGTCGACTCATATTTGATCGTGGTAAAGAAATAAAACATATTAAGAGGCGTTTTCCTTATGCGACAAATACTTCCAAATTAAATATTACTTCTTACTTGTTTGTTAGTAATGGGTTGATTTTCATGGATGCTTGTGAGGGCGAATTTGCTAATGATCTCCTTTTTAAATTTGGGTACCATCTACTTCTCGTGTTTGAAATATCGAATGTGTTTGAGTTTGTTATAAATGGAGAAGGATGTGACCTGGTTAATGAAATTTCGCAGCCATATTATATTCTCTGGTCTACTTTGATACTGCAAATGGCAAGGAAAAATGAGTTTGATAGTGCACCAGAACTGTATGGTCAGTTGATTATCATAGTTACTAGTATTGCTCAAATAGTAAAAGATGGAGAGGAATTCATGAAGATAGAAATACCTATCAAAGTCAGTGATATGCCTTTCGTATGGAAGCTGATCACTAAGGGAGATAAACCTTTTGGTTTTATCATCTATGTTTGAGTTCACTGTATTCTCTTTAGGACTATGGAGTATGGAAGGTGATAGTAGTTACATATTCACTGAGTTCAGACTGGGAGAACCTAACTCGATTAGCTGCAGTGATATTAGAATGTGCAGTTCAGGTTTTTATATGGTTGGCAATGAGAATCGGAAGAGGTCAAGGTTCATACAACAGCATGGTTACGAGATGGGCATAATTCAAGCTCTGAATATTTCGATACCCTATAATATGTCAGTGAGGGAAAGATTTAAAGTTATAGGGCCGTACTTACAAGTTCAAACAACCTGCTCAAGTAGTGACAACATAGTGAAGAAACTTTACAAGCACAGTAGTTTTGGGTTGAATTGTCAAGTTCTTGATACTGCAGCTGAACCATATCTAGGCCACGACTTATCATTCTTTCCATAAGTTTTCAGAGGTTATCGACTTCTTTCAAGGAACTAATTGAGTTATCTAACTATGCTATTGTGGGTGTCCTTTTAAGTCGTGAGTGGAAACAATTATCCTTATGTGTAGAAAACAGGAAACAAATTAAGTACTCCATGATAGCAGCTGGGAATTCGTCAAAATGCACACAACTGATCTTTAAGCATCTGAAGTTCTTCACCAGTGAGAGAGCAGCAATCGCAGTTACTCGTCCTAGTCATATGAATGCACCAAACCCATTACAGACTGATTTATCTGCCACTACGTTTTTCATGGTACTCATGGGTATGATGAGGGACGTTACTAAAGTTATTCCATCTCAGTTACAGGTGGAATCCTTTGCTTTTGAAGTGCTTCTTCCTGAATGTAACAGAACATTGGACGATATCGCAGTTTCAGAAGGTGTTGCTAGGGGTGCAAACCATACTGTACAGTGGTTTACTGGGCTTGACATTGAGTGTAATGAGCTTCTCTTGTGTCTAGGGGTGTGCACCAACTACTATCTATATCGTCCACCAGGCGCCGTCTCTCCAATTTTAGTGCTTCCCTTAATCTCATCCTTGAGGACAAGGATGGTTTGGAGAGGTTGGTAGTTGTCATGACCCTATGGGGGCATACGGGATGGTTAAGGGTGGCCTTAGTAGTCTTAGAGTGTCATGTGGTGTGGCTTGTGTTATGCACGACGATTCTGTGTTGTCCAGCTTATATAGGGACTGTTGTATGCCTTTGATAATTAGCTAATGAATAATGTAAACTCTATCTTCTTCCTTAATTGCTCTGCAACTTCTTATCCCCAATGTCTTTTTCTTATTATCCCTCTAATTCGTCGAGTTATTTCCCTAATCCTCTAATTTCTTCTACATATCCCAAATCACCTCTATCCTTAGAGATTCACTTTGTTCCCGATAAACCAATTTGTAGTGAGTTCACTACAGGTTATCTCGTGTCTTCATAAAGAAATAAATAAGCTATATATCTCGCGTCATGTACGTTTCGAAGAAGGTATCTTCCTATTTCATTCTCTCAAGCAGAAGGATCTGAGACTTTCACAATTTAATATTCCATCCAGTACTGTTGTCCTGTTATCTTCACTTTTCACTCGTACTACAGCTACAGAATCTGAAGATGCTCTCTCAGATCCTACACCGGTGCGCATGCAGTCAGAACAACAGTCTACACCAACTACATCTTCAACACAAAATTCAGTGGCACATCCAGATTTATCAGAAGCTGTCAGTGATGCTGACTCTGCAACTTCATCTGTGTCAGCAGCTGAGCAATATGGTGATGTTGTTGCTCCTGTAGTCCATCCAGACACTGTGAGGCATTCGATGGTAACACGATCACGGGATGGAATAGTGAAACCCATTAATAAACTGTGTTTAACAGCTTCTAAGCACCCACTTCTTGATGCAGCATTCGTGGAACCTACTTGCTATAGTATGGCTTCAAAAATTCCTGAATGGAAGGCAACAATGGATGTTCAAATAAATGCGCTGATTCGCAACGTAACCTATTCTCTTGTAAAATACGAGAACGGTATGAACGTAGTTGGTTGTAAATGGGTGTATCGGATTAAGCAGAATCCTGATGGCACCATTGACAAGCAAAAGGCTCGTTTGGTAGCAAAGGGCTATAACAAGCAAGAGGGTCTAGATTATGGTGAGACTTTTAGCCCAGTTATTAAACCTTGCACAATTCGATTGGTTCTGTCAATTGCTGTTATGAATCATTGGGATATCAAACAACTTGATGTGGAGAATGCCTTTCTTTATGGTCAGTTGGAAGAAGAAGTTTACATGCAACAACCGGCTGGTTATGTGGATCCGGACCATTCAAATCATGTGTGCAAGCTGCATAAGTCACTTTATGGACTTAAACAGGCGCCGAGGGCCTGGTTTTCTAAGCTCAATAACTATTTGGTGCAGTTAGGGTTTAAAGGCTCCATTGCAGATAACTCTCTTTTTATTTTGCATACTAAGTCTTCAATCACATACATATTGGTTTATGTGGATAATATTATTGTCACAGGCTCCGATCCAACTCAAATTAAACAGCTTATATCAGATCTGGGAGCTGTCTTTGCTTTAAAAGATATGGGAGATTTGAGTTTTTTCTTGGGCATTGAGGTTCTGCGCCAAGACAAGCAACTTGTTTTAACTCAAAGGAAATATGTCACTGATCTTCTGAAGAAAACAAAGGTTGATGGGGTGAAGCCTGTTTGCACACCACTTTCCCCTAATGCAAAAATACATAAGATTGGATCATATAAATTTGAAGACCCTACTTTATACCGCAGTGTTGTTGGCACACTGCAATATCTACATCTCACAAGGCCGAACATATTTGTTGTTGTTAACAAGGTATGTCATTACATGCATGACCCTTATGTTGAGCACTAGGAAATAGTCAAGAGAATTCTGCGCTACCTTAAAAATACAGTTGATTATGGATTGCATCTAAGTTGTTTTGCCGATATTTCCCTCCAAGCATACTCAGATGCTGATTGGGGTGGTAGTTTGGATGATCGGCGTTCGACAAGTGGCTACTGAATTTACTTTGGAGGCAACTTAATATCTTGGAGCGCTCGCAAGAAGAAAACAGTGTCCAAGTCAAGTACTGAGGCAGAGTACCGTGGAGTTTCCATTGCGACATCTGAGCTAATTTGGATTCAGTCTTTGTTGAAGGAGTTATGAGTGGATCATTCTACTCCTATGACATGGTGTGATAATCTGGGAGCCACATATCTCACTGCGAATCCGGTATTTCATGCTAGGATTTAAGCATATCGAAATAAATTATCACTTTGTCAGAGAACGGGTTGCTGACAAGACACTGCAAGTGAAATTTATTAGCTCAAAGGATCAACTACAGGATATCTTCACAAAAGGCTTAGCTACACCAAGGTTCCAAGGTATACGTAGCAAGTTGCACGTTCATCAGATGAAGTACAACTTGAGGGGAGGTGTTAAGCATTCCACCTCAGATGCTAAAGACTCGCAACTGAACCAGCTACTGAATTGTGGATAGAGCTTATGACCGAGTATTCTGTGACTATTCTTACGGATCTGTTGTTAGCTTTATTATAGAATCTGATGTTTTTGAATAAGTTGAATGAGTTGTAACTATATTTGTAATCACTCATATAAATACAAGTGTATCTCCACAGATTCAAGTGTGGAAGTATTCTACCAAATATCTTTTCCAACTCATACCTGCACCAAATCTATAATAATTCTTATTCAATTTGAAACAAGACCTTGATTCCAGTTTCCTCTTCAATTTGAAATTCAACCAATCCTCTACCTACACCAACCAAACTAAACAAATCAATTTGAATAACTGAAATTCAGTTTTAAATCTCAAATATAGCTTAATATAAATATTTTAGTTTCCCTTCATCATCAACAGGAAAAAAAAAATAATTTTTTTTTTTTTAGATGAATGAAATGTGTATTGGTTCGATCTAGTAAAAGACCTGATGTCACAGATCTAACAACATCAACAACACCGAAACAAATTAAATTAATATGAATTCCTGAATTGCAGTTTTAAATTTCATCTATAACTGAATTCAGTACTTTTCAGTAACATATATGATGCATTATCAACAAAATAAAAAGAAAAAAGATAAAGAAGATGAATGAAATGTTTTTTTGCTCGATCTAGTTGAAAACCTGATCCTGATATCGCAGATCTAACAAAATCAAAATAAAACAAAATGATAACACAAATCAGTACTAACAAAATAAAAAATAATACAATTTTTTTAACAGAAATCTGTACTAACCCTAGTTTTTGGTTTGTTGATCTCAGATTTGATCTTGTAATGTCGATTTGAAGTCCATTTATTGCTTTGATTTCGATATTTTCTTAAGAATTTAGTTTGTTTCTGTTCTCGTCTGGAGAGAGAGGAAGAGAAATGAAAATAGCCGAAGAAGTAATGGTTTGTAACGGGATACGTTTTTTTAATGAAGGTTATTTGGGTAATCTAATGATTCGGGTTTTGGGCTTCTAAAGCTTAGGGGTATATTTAAAAGTTGAAAGGGTATTTTTTAATGGGCCTCATAGTAGGGGTATATGGATAATGTTCCCTTGTTTCAAACGTTTTGGGCCTACCAAAGACTCGAAAGATTCGTTAGCCATTAGTAGCATGGGAAAAATATCTTTTGGTCCTTTTTTAGGTGGTCCCATGTGTGTTTGGTCCTTTGGAAAAACACCTTACTGCTTGGTCCATAATTATTTAAAAATATTAAAGTGACCAAAGTACCCTTCCGTGTTAATTTTTACTCCCGTGTTAATTTTTACTTATTTTTTGTACCAGTTCATTCCGTGTTCTTACAAATGAAAACCTAATAAAACCAAATTAAATCACATATGAATGAACTTCATTATTTCATTGAAATTCCACAAAAATTTTATTATTAAGAACAAAAACCTATATAGAACCAGAGTTCATTTCTGGAATGAACCCCCTGATAAAAACCTGTATAAACCAGAGTTCATTTCTGGAATGAACTCCTGATAAAACCTATATAAACCAGAGTTCATTTCTGGAATGAATTCCTGATGAAAACCTATATAAACCAGAGTTCATTCTTGGAATGAACTCCTGATAAAAACCTACATAAACTAGCAGAGTTCATTCCAAAATATGAAGTTCATTTCAGTAGTGAAGTTCATTCCAAGAATGAAGTTCAGCTTAAGTAACAGTAGAAAAAAATCCATACACACGTAACTTCATCTTTGTCTTCATCATTCTTCAACACCAGTAGAAAAACATCAAATTCAAGATCTTCAACACGAGCAACAAACATAAAAAAATCAAGATCCATCGTCTTCATCGTCATCTTCAACAGTAGCAGCATCAGTGACGAAGAAAAACATAAATCTATCGTCGTCTTCATCATCTTCATCGTTTTCATAATCATCTTCAAAAGAAAACAGAGTTCATTTCAAGAATGAACTTCATCAAATTCATCATCTTCAACAGTAGCAGCAGCAGTGAAGAAAAACATAAATCTATCGTCGTCTTCATCATCTTCATATGCTCACAAAAGAGAGAAAGTGAATCTGAAAAAGAAGATATTTTCTAGGGTTTTTTCTATATATATGCTCACAAAAGGATATTTTTTTCCCTACTAAATGATATTTACATCATCCATGAATCATCCTAGGACCAAATCATAATTTGTAGGACCAAATTATAATATATTTTCCCAAAAAGGACCAAACAGACACATGACTGGGTCAATAGGACTAGACTCATCCTAATATGTTATTTCTAGGACCATATGGTATTTCCTACTAGTAGCATTGGTTGCAACTTGCAAGAGAGAATGTTAGAAGAAGTTACTTTTTTCTTGCATATTTTCCTCAAAAGCTCGGGGTGTTTTGGGATACACCTTGAGAACTTATTTTTTGATTTCTAAAAATCGTAAAGTTAATTAGAAATTAGTTTTACGACATAACTTTAAAATGATTTTCAAAAATAAAAAAACCAACCTTTCATAGAACAAAATTTTGTTCTCTTAATTTTTGGAATTGATTTAAGCACTACTACTTTTTGGTACTTGAATTTCCAACTCCAAACAACTCAAATAACAAACTTGTTCCTTTTATGTTTTCAACGCCCAATAAGGTGTGTGTATCATAGTTGTCTACATTTACGAAGAACATGCAATTGGAGGATATAAAAAGTAATTGGGGTACAAGAAAAGGACAAAAAAAAAGTCCAAATATCAATTCGGGGTCACCCCTTATCTAAGTATTTTTTTAAATCCTAATCTACCCCTCACTAATCAGGTTTAGTGGTTAATAATAATTAGTAAAAATCTTAAGTATTTGTTAAATGATTAGTGTGTATTTGTATTTGGGTGAATGAGATGAGAGTACAAAGATGGAAAAAAATTTGAGAGGGAACTTTTTTGGTGAAAGTGGATGATGATTGTGAAGAGAGAATTGTTTGCTAGAGGTTGAAAATTTGATTTTTTTTCTTTGAATCCACCATTGTTGCAGCTGAAAAGCTTGGTGCCTAGGATGGTATTCAACCAAAAAACCATGCCGGCATTTGTTGGAAATTTTCATAAATTGTACGCCCTCTCATTTTATTTTTTTTTCCGGTTTTGATCTTCAAAACCTATTTTTTTTGTTCTAATCACCCACTTCCTGCATAGCTATCCAATTTTCGAGCATGCAAGACTGCTTCCGGCATAGTATGTTGGTTAAATTTTTATGCCTAAGAATCGATGAAAAGTATCCAGAAACTTCAATTTTTTTCACTTGACTACCGGCATTGATAGATTTCTATCGAGCATGCCGGCACCATTTTCCTGCGTGGTTCTTCACCAATTCCGGCATGGTCTTCATCATTTCCGTGATGTAAAAAATATTTCGTTTTGAGTTTTTTCGGTTTTAATCACCCACTTCCCAGCACAAGTAGTTAATTCTCGAGCATGCCGGCACCGGTTTCCGGATAGTATGTTGCTTAAATTTCTATGCCGGCACATGATGAAAAGTATCCAGAAACTTCAAATTTTTTTCACTTGACTACCTAAGCATTGATAAATTTCTATCGAGCATGCCAAGACTTAGTTACGGCATTGAATGTTGAGTTACCAACCATGCCTCTAAGCACTAGTTTTCGGCATGGTCTTCATCAATTCCGGCATGGTCTTCATCAATTCGGCATGGTCTTCATCACTTGCAAAGATGATCTTCATCACTTCCGAATTAAAAAAAAAAAAATCGTTTCCAAAGTGAGGAGCCTGAGAGAAGGAGAAGAGAATTTGAAAGAGAGTGGGGAGAGTTTAGAATTTGAAAGGGAATGGGGAATATTTGGGTTTCAAAGTTCTAACCCTTAGAAAGTGATTAATAAGAAGTGGAGATGGAAATGGGGATATGATTTTGTTTTTTGATTTTAAGTTTTTTAATTTTTATTTTGAGGGAAGGGTATTTTAGTATTTTCATACCCAAAAGTCACCCCTTAGCACACACCATGGGTTGGGGGAAGTAATCAATATCCCCCAATTACTTTTTATATCCCCCAATTTCTTGTTCATTTACGAAGTCATCAACTTTCGTTTTTGTTTATAATATGTTTGGATATCATCCAAAAGTTACTTTTTGATTTATGAAAGTAAAAAGTCGAAAATTAATTTAGGGGCATAATTTCAGAATGATTTTTAGAAAAAAATTCAATTTTATGTGAAGCAAACATATTTTGTTTTTGATTTTCATTTTTGACTTATATTTCTTAAGAAGAACAAGCAATTCTACTTCGGCTTATTAATATTGTGGGCCAGACGACTTATGTGACTTGAACCTCCGGCTTTCCCTGTCACTGCTAGCATTAGAGGGGTCCGCCTAGTTCCCTCTATCCATCCCTGCCACTGCTAGCATTCAGCTACACAGTCAAATCAAGATAGTGCCAAAGACTAGCACAAGAACTGCAAAACAACAAGAACAGAAAAAAAAAATGAAATAACTAACCAGATATAACACTCTTTGTTGCTGAATGACTTTTAGATCTAGTGTTAGGAGTAAGTCACAACGGAGAGCGAGTTCCCACATAACTAGGGGTGGAACTATGCCCAGATTAGGGCTGGCTTTTCACTACCTATTTTACTTGGGCTGATAAAAATAAGCTTAATTAATAGGCTTAAGCCACCCCTAAAACCCAAAGCTATCCCCAAGTTAAAATTTCCAGTTCCCCTACTGAACATAACCAACTACAATATAACTTCTATAAAATAATATACTTGGGATCAAGGAAAATTATTATTTAAAAGAGATATTATATTATCGATAATATAATAAATTATTATTTTATAATTAAATAATAAATTATTATTTAAAAAAATAATTTGTATATATAATGCGTTCACAAACCTTAAACTTAAAAGTATTTAACAT
Organism: Papaver armeniacum; assembly: GCA_023531295.1. Classification (NCBI taxonomy): domain Eukaryota; kingdom Viridiplantae; phylum Streptophyta; class Magnoliopsida; order Ranunculales; family Papaveraceae; genus Papaver; species Papaver armeniacum. Next base: position 39,040 of record JAJJWW010016440.1, on the reverse strand, counting down.
ATAGATAGGTCACGTACTGTAAAGTCCCCTTATCCCAAAAATGTATTTTGTTTAGTAGTAGCCTTAGTTTTGGGTTTCCCTAGTTATTCCACCGGCAGTAATGGTGGTGAGATATTTTGAAAATATTCCGACCCCTTTTTGGCAAGTTAATTAAGTGAATATATTAGGAGACTAGGATTTTTATTTTTATTTTTCTCTCAAAAAGAATCAGCCGCACCTAAAGTTTTCTTCTCTGGAATTTTAGCTGCTGTGAGGGAGATTACGGAGAAGAAAGGAGACTTTTGTGAGAACTGGAAGTGATTTTCATAGTGAGATCGTCTTTGCCGCAAAACAGGTAGGTTTTCCTAATTCTTAAACCTATTATGCTTAGTCTGGTAACCCTGTGCAGCTTATATCACGAAGGACCTAACGTGTTTTCTCTAATGTTGTAGTAGTTTAAACGTGATGTGTTTTCTTTTCGTTCTTATGAACTGCTTGTGGTCATTATGGGTTGAAATGACTTGGTATATATTTGTTGTTGGAGATTCTAATCTTAGAGTTGATTTTCAATATAGGTAGATAAACTAATAGCTTTCTCGTAATGATTTATATGAGATGAAAATCATTTGTAAATGATTTCATGATAAGTCTGTGGTTGACTGGGTTGATGGATTTTTTTGCTTTTTTGAGCGTTATATGATTTTAGGGAAACGCGGTTCCTCAAAATGTCTTATGCCAACTCGTTTCGCTAGAACCCATCTTTTCTCGAATCCATGTTAAGGCCTTTACTGTTGGAGGTTAATTAGAATATTTGTTTATCAGTAGACGTACACAGTTAGCTTATTATCAATAGGGAGGAGAAATGGTGATGCTGTTGATTAGATGCTTGATAGGAGTGATAGTATATTCATGGTAAATGATGGATGTTAGGTCTCTGTATGCATCAGTGGAATGGATGGACCCTATTCTTTTTCGTTTGATAGACATGGGTTATGAACGTAGTTGTTAAGGCAGTGATTGAGGTGGCTGTGGTACTGTTATTGTCGTCGACTACCAACACTGGAGATGATATCATAGGCAATATATGATGACAGTCAGTAGTAGGAGATAGGTGTGGGATTAACTTTTGTATGTGTTGTTTGCCGCCTGTAGTTGGCTCGATACCCATAAGTGTTAAGGCGATGACCGAGGGGTCGCCTAAAGATATGGATCTATTATCTTTGGATGGGTTCGAAAACACCATGTTTTCCGGCGCACGGTAGGAAAACTAGGTGGACTACACAAGGGCGAATACATTTTTGAACGGTACTAGAGCGAGTAGAGCGGGGCAGTCAGTAAAGTATAGGTTCAGGGGAAAGGGGTAGTTTTCACGAACCTGTCTTTTCATAGTTTATACGTTTTAGTACCCCATGACTTTTCTTTTAACCATTGCAGATTTAATCTTTTTGTTAGCCTACTATACTCTCAAAAATGCTATCATTACTATGCCATTTTAAACATCGACCAACTCTTCAAAAAAATGTTTGTCTTTTTACTCCTAACCTATGACTATAAATTATTTTAGGGTGTGTTAGGCTATCCATGATGATTTTAAGGGTGTGGGAACCTACTTTTAGTTGGGGTCTGACCCAACTTACTTTTTTTTTTCAGGGGACCGTGATCTTGGAGCTACCTAGCCTGTAGATTGCATTTCTGTTCCGAGAAGTTACTTCGTGATTCTTTTAAGGTGCTTAATTGGTGAAATGATTTATTGATTTCTTCTAAAGACCGAACTTGTGTTTCTTTTAAATAAATTCTTCGCATTTGTTTGGGAAATCGACCTGCGAGTCGAGGATTATTTTTTTATCTCTAAAAGATTCATTTTTAATTTATAATTTTCTCCTTATCAACTTCATTTAAATAAATTCATTTATTTATGGATTATTGTTAGTGTGCTCCATACAATAGCCCGATCTCCATTTGTTGGTATGACGGTTTGAGTGTGTAAAATGGTCCATGAGTATGCCATACTTGGGATTTAGGGCGACCGACCTACAATTCGAAGTGGGGATGTTACAGAGTGGTATCAGAGCCCTGGTTACATAAATCCTTGGGAGCGGGTGTGGGGTCTTGTTTGATCACGTTAGGCACGAGTTGTAGGAGCACTTTGATTGTTTTCTTTTGTGACTATGTGTTAATAGTTTCTTGTTTTTCTTTCCATTCTTAGAGGATGGATGGTCGCGGTAGACGTAATACTGAAGGCCGTGGTCGTGGTCGTGGTCGGGGCCGAAGGAGTGAGAATTTTGTTGAGGAATCTTTGGCAGAAAGTAACTCAAGCAATGTTGGTAGTAGATCTCGTAGGGAAGATGAGACTAGGTCTACAGGTAGCTCTCGATCTCGTAGGAATAGGTCCACAAGTAGCTCTCGATCTCGTAGGACTAGGTCCACCGGTGGCTCTCGATCTTTTCATACAGAAGAAAGAGAAGGTGGGCCTAATGCCTTAACATTAGAGAACCTTCAGACAATGTTGAATACCGCGATCACAACGGCTTTAGATCAGAGGATTGGCACACGTAGAGGTACGGAAGATGTGGCACCCCCCAGAAATGAATGGACCTGAAATTGTAGAGAGAAACACAAAGTCTTGGGTTCAGTATTACCAAGATTTTCTGAAGATGAAACCTCCGTCGTTCACAGGGAAGGGAGGTGCAACTGAGGCACATCAATGGTGTACCAAAGTGGATAGGATACTAGCTCAGTTTGATTGTTCTGGGGCTTATAAGCATAGGATGGCCGCTTTCCTATTGGAGGAAATGCGGAACATGGTGGGAGTCGATGGGAAGGACGGTTGATTCTATGGAGGTTACTTGGACTAGATTCAAAGATTTCTTCCTTGCACATTTTTTTCCTCCTACGAAAGTCAAGCTATGATTAGGCAGTTTGAAGAACTTGAGCAGAAGGCGAGATCAAACGGTGGTCGAATACGAGTGTGAGTTTGATCGCTTGTCGATATTTGCTGCTCATCTTATGCCTACCGAAGCAGATAGGATCGACAGGTTTTTGGGTGTATTGCATAATGGGATTTCTCGACACATTATTGGGAACCCTAGTTTTAATACTTATGCCCTGGTGGTAAATTGTGCTAGGGCACATTGCTTGAAGATTCAAGAGGCGAAGAAGAAGAAAGCTGGTAAGGTGGATACCAAGGTCACCGAGAAAAAGGATAATAAGGGTGGGAGTGCCAACGGACAAAAACGTTATTTTCACCAAGATAATCAGGGATGGAAAAAGCCACGAACAGATGAAGGGAACAGTGGTACTGGAGCCATGGTTCATGCACCTCAGCCCATGAGAACCGAGGGTTATGTATTCAAGGGACCTTGTTATCACTGCCACACTCCAGGACACAAAGCTCGTGATTGTCCAAAAAGGGGAAGAGATCCTCCTACTGAGTATGAGCGACGTCAGGTACAGAACCAACCTCAGGGCCGAGGGCCTCAACCTCGGTTGAATGCTGTCTTGCCTCAGAATGGCGAAGGACCGGTGGTAATGTTGGAAGGTACTTTTCTTATTCACACTCGTCAGGGTAGAGTATTGTAGGATACTGGAGCTACTCATTCTTTTATATCTGCTATGTTTTTGAAAACTTTGCCTGTTGTGTTAGAGCGTTGTTCCTATGTTGTTATGTCACCGATGGGTGGCTCAGCGTCTATTGATCACATGTGTAAGTCGTGCATTATTCGTATGGGCACGACAGAGTTTGCTTCAGATCTTTTTGTCATAGATCTAGATGTGTATGACGTTGTCTTAGGCATGGATTGGCTTGCTGCCCATCATGCTAAGTTAGATTGTTATGCTAAGACAGTCACTTTTTCTATTCCTGAAGAAAGTGAGGTTGTTGTGTCTGACTTGTCGGGAAGTTCAGAGAAGACTCTTAAGTTGTGTAGTGCTTTGCTTGGGGGTTCATCGGTGGAAAGTATCTCATTGGAGTCTATCGAAGTGGTAAGTTTATATCAAGAGGTGTTCAGCGATATACCAGGCTTGCCGCCACAGAGGGAGGTGGAGTTTTGTATTGAGTTGGAACCTGGAACTACACCTATAGCCAAAGCTCCTTATCGAATGGCACAGGTAGAATTGAGTGAGTTGAAAAAGCAAATTGAAGAATTACTTGGGAAGGGATTCATTAGAAGAAGTAGCTCCCCAGGGGTGCACCCGGTTTTGTTTGTAGCGAAGAAAGATGAGTCGTTGAGGATGTGTATCGATTACCGTAAGCTTAATGAGGCTACAATTAAGAACAAGTATCCCTTACCGAGGATTGATGATTTGTTCGATCAGTTGAAAGGGGTTAATTGGGTTTCTAAGATCGACTTGAGGACTGGGTATCATCAGATGTTAATTCGTGAAAGTGATGTTCCCAAAACAGCTTTTGTGACCCGTTATGGCTCGTTCGAGTTTTTGGTGATGCCATTTGGGTTGACAAATGCACCTGCATTTTTTATGGATTTGATGAACCATGTGTTTCGAGGATTTTTGGATCAGTTTGTAATCGTATTTATAGATGATATCCTGATTTACTCTAAGACTCCAGAAGATCACGCAAAACATCTTCACCTAGTGCTTCAGACTTTAAAAGACCATCAGCTGTATGCTAAGTTTGAGAAGTGTGAGTTCTGGAAACAAGAGGTGAAATTTCTAGGTCATGTCATATCAGCAGCTGGTATATCGGTCGACCCTTTTAAGGTGCAGGCTGTGATAGACTGGAAGCAACCAAAGACAGTAACTGAAATCCGGAGTTTCTTGGGGTTGGCTGGTTATTATCGCCGATTCATCAAGGGGTTTTCGGTTATTGCTGGTCCTTTGACAAATTTGACGAAGAAAGATGTTCCTTTCAAGTGGACTGCTGAATGTGAGAAGGCTTTTTGTGAACTTAAGAGCAAACTAACTTCAACACCAGTTCTGATCATCCCGGAGAGTGGGGTTAAGAAGGTTATTTACACTGACGCTTCAATTCAAGGGTTAGGGTGTGTATTGATGCAAAATGAAAGGGTAGTTTCTTATGCTTCGCGACAGTTGAGACCTCACGAGCGAAATTATCCTACACATGACCTTGAGTTGGCAGTTGTGGTCTTTGCGCTTAAGATTTGGAGGCACTACTTGTACGGTGAAAGGTTTGAGCTCTTTACTGACCACAAGAGTCTCAAGTACCTATTTTCTCAGAAGGAGATGAATATGCGTCAGAGGAGATGGATGGAGTTGATTAAAGATTATAACTTCAAAATGGAGTATCATCCTGGGAAAGCTAATGTGGTTGCTGATGCTTTAAGCCGACAACCAATGGGAATTGTAGCTTTGATGATGGTACAACAATGGAGTATGTTAGAAGAGGTGTCTTGCTTCAATTTCGATATGGGAATAGTAGGAGGACAAAACTTTTTCTTCGGTAGTATGGTTATCAAACCATCTCGATAAATCGTATAGTGGAAGCTCAAGTCGATGATGAGTGGTGCAAGAATCAGCTTGAGAAAAATCGAGAGTTAACGGATGAGGACTACGTTGTGGGACAAGATGGTGGGTTGAGATTCCGTGGAAGGATATGCGTGCCCAAAGTGGATGATCTGAGACGAGCTATTTTGGATGAAGCTCACAGAAGCAAATATACTATACATCCTGGTGGAAACAAGATGTACAAGGATTTGAAGCGACAATATTGGTGGTCTGGAATGAAGCGAGATGTGTTTGAGTATGTCCAAAAGTGTTTGACCTGTCAACAAGTTAAGATCGAACACCAACACCCAGTAGGTAAATTGCAACCTTTACCTATTCCTCGGAGTGGAAGTGGGAGAACATATCCATGGATTTTATTATCGGGTTGCCGCGATCGAGTAAGGGTCACGATGCGATTTGGGTGATAGTTGATAGATTGACGAAGTCAGCACATTTCCTACCGGGTTAAGACGACCGATCATCGGTGACAAACTAGCCTGGTATACATTAGTGAGATAATCAAGCTTCATGGTGTCTTTATCAATTGTTTCCGATAGAGACTCATCTTTTACATCACGATTTTGGAAGAGTTTTCATTGTCTTTGGGGTCTTCACCGAACTTTAGCATCGCCTTTCATCCTCAAACCGATGGTCGACAGAGCGTGTGAATCAAAGCTTGAAGATATGTTGAGAGGCGTCATTATTGATCTTGGAGGTAGTCGCGGAATCACTTACCCTTGGTAGAGTTTGCATACAACAATAGCTATCATTCTAGCATTGGCATGGCTCTGTTTGAGGCATTGTATGGAAGACCATGTCGTTCACCCTCATGTTGGGCGGATCTTTGGAGATGCCAAGCTCCTGGGCACAGAAATTATTCGCGAATCGTCTGAGAAGATTGCCATAATTAGGGAGAAGTTGCGCATGGCGCAGAGCAGGCAGAAAAACTATGCGGACAGGAAACGTCAAGACAGAGAGTTTGAGGTGGGGGACCTAGTGCTTCTCAAGGTGTCACCTATGAAGGGTGTCTTGCGTTTTGGTAAAAAGGGAAAGCTTGCTCCTCGCTTCATTGGACCGTTCCCCATTGTTGAAAGGGTTGGAAAAGTCGCTTACCGTCTGGATTTACCAGAGAGATTAGATGGAGTTCATAACGTTTTTCACGTATCCATGCTTCGAAAGAATATACGCGACGCAGATCAGGACTCGTTGATAGATTATCGTGATCTGGAGTTACAAAAAGATGCGTCTTACGAGGAGAAACCATATAAGATTGTGGACCGTAAAAAGCATGTCTTACGGAGAAGAACTATTCCGATGGTTAAGGTTCAGTGGCATCATCATAATGACAAAGAAGTCACCTGGGAGCGTGAGGATGACGTGCTAAAACGTTATCCTGATCTTTTTGATAATCCGGTAAGAACAACTAAATTTCGAGGGCGAAATCCTTTTCTTTTAGGGGAGAGATTGTAAAGTCCCCTTATCCCAAAAATGTATTTTGTTTAGTTGTAGCCTTAGTTTTGGGTTTCCCTAGTTATTCCACCGGCAGTAATGGTGGTGAGATATTTTGAAAATATTCCGACCCCTTTTTGGCAAGTTAATTAAGTGAATATATTAGGAGACTAGGGTTTTTATTTTTATTTTTCTCTCAAAAAGAATCAGCCGCACCTAAAGTTTTCTTCTCTGGAATTTTAGCTGCTGTGAGGGAGATTACGGAGAAGAAAGGAGACTTTTGTGAGAACTGGAAGTGATTTTTCATAGTGAGATCGTCTTTGCCGCAAAACAGGTAGGTTTTCCTAATTCTTAAACCTATTATGCTTAGTCTGGTAACCCTGTGCAGCTTATATCACGAAGGACCTAACGTGTTTTCTCTAATGTTGTAGTAGTTTAAACGTGATGTGTTTTCTTTTCGTTCTTATGAACTGCTTGTGGTCATTATGGGTTGAAATGACTTGGTATATATTTGTTGTTGGAGATTCTAATCTTAGAGTTGATTTTCAATATAGGTAGATAAACTAATAGCTTTCTCGTAATGATTTATATGAGATGAAAATCATTTGTAAATGATTTCATGATAAGTCTGTGGTTGACTGGGTTGATGGATTTTTTTTGCATTTTGAGCGTTATATGATTTTAGGGAAACGCGGTTCCTCAAAATGTCTTATGCCAACTCGTTTCGCTAGAACCCATCTTTTCTCGAATCCATGTTAAGGCCTTTACTGTTGGAGGTTAATTAGAATATTTGTTTATCAGTAGACGTACACAGTTAGCTTATTATCAATAGGGAGGAGAAATGGTGATGCTGTTGATTAGATGCTTGATAGGAGTGATAGTATATTCATGGTAAATGATGGATGTTAGGTCTCTGTATGCATCAGTGGAATGGATGGACCCTATTCTTTTTCGTTTGATAGACATGGGTTATGAACGTAGTTGTTAAGGCAGTGATTGAGGTGGCTGTGGTACTGTTATTGTCGTCGACTACCAACACTGGAGATGATATCGTAGGCAATATATGATGACAGTCAGTAGTAGGAGATAGGTGTGGGATTAACTTTTGTATGTGTTGTTTGCTGCCTGTAGTTGGCTCGATACCCATAAGTGTTAAGGCGATGACCGAGGGGTCGCCTAAAGATATGGATCTATTATCTTTGGATGGGTTCGACAACACCATGTTTTCCGGCGCACGGTAGGAAAACTAGGTGGACTACACAAGGTCGAATACATTTTTGAACGGTACTAGAGCGAGTAGAGCGGGGCAGTCAGTAAAGTATAGGTTCAGGGGAAAGGGGTAGTTTTCACGAACCTGTCTTTTCATAGTTTATACGTTTTAGTACCCCATGACTTTTCTTTTAACCAATGCAGATTTAATCTTTTTGTTAGCCTACTATACTCTCAAAAATGCTATCATTACTATGCCATTTTAAACATCGACCAACTCTTCAAAAAAATGTTTGTCTTTTTACTCCTAACCTATGACTATAAATTATTTTAGGGTGTGTTAGGCTATCCATGATGATTTTAAGGGTGTGGGAACCTACTTTTAGTTGGGGTCTGACCCAACTTACTTTTTTTTTTCAGGGGACCGTGATCTTGGAGCTACCTAGCCTGTAGATTGCATTTCTGTTCCGAGAAGTTACTTCGTGATTCTTTTAAGGTGCTTAATTGGTGAAATGATTTATTGATTTCTTCTAAAGACCGAACTTGTGTTTCTTTTAAATAAATTCTTCGCATTTGTTTGGGAAACCGACCTGCGAGTCGAGGATTATTTTTTTTTATCTCTAAAAGATTCATTTTTAATTTATAATTTTCTCCTTATCAACTTCATTTAAATAAATTCATTTATTTATGGATTATTGTTAGTGTGCTCCATACAATAGCCCGATCTCCATTTGTTGGTATGACGGTTTGAGTGTGTAAAATGGTCCATGAGTATGCCACACTTGGGATTTAGGGCGGCCGACCTACAATTCGAAGTGGGGATGTTACACGTACAACATTCTAAATCACCAAGATGGTATTCTCATCTCAAAGGTGTATCTCACTAACCAATTAACGATGCAATACGGAAAGAGCTACGTGAATATAAAAGGGATAATCCGTTTTGCAAGCATCAATCACACTACAACACTTCTTAAGTGCACTACACACTATTAGGGATTAAATACAACTTGATTTGAATTTCTAAGAAAAACAAACCAATATTCAATCATATTTTTAAAAAAAATTGATATGTATGAAAATTATTTTTTATTTTTTTAGTATTATTGTTATTTTATATACTATTTGGGACATGTTAATCCTTAAGGGGAATTTTTAAAATGTATTATTTTATGATTTTATCGAATTTATTATTTTACCACTAAAAGCCCGAGTCGGGACCAGGAAATTTTATTATTTTAGCGAAAATATTATATTATCGAGTATTATATTAAAGAAGTTATACTGTAGAGTTATAAGAGAAGATTAACAAAACATGAGAATATGGAGTACATGGCTTCAATGCGCAAGCAAACTAGAACACCGCTGTCACGGTGGGGAGGGCCGACCGAAAATAAACAAAACACGACAATAAGACTGTTATAAAAATACAAAAGTACAAGCAAATCTGATCACTAGTATGGTAAACGGCTAATTAAAAAGTAAAAGAACTGCTGCCACGGTGGCATTTTTCTTGTAGGTGCCTAGCTTTGTAAATACTTTTACTTTTTAATATAATGGACTTAAACCAAAAAATACAGCTTTCCTTTGTTGTCCCACAGAAATAGAGCCGAACCGAAGAAAACGACAGACATCGGCAAAATTTAAACCAATGCGAGTGGAATTGTTGATCTCGGCTAGGTCAACAATTCAAGAACATTTCTTTGACATGGAGTACTTTGGCTATTTCTTGTGATTGGACAAGTTCATACATATTTACCTATTGAAAACTCACTTATTTTATCCATACTTTTATCATATGATATATGCTGCGAATTTAGAATCTAACATCTAATTTTCTATGGAACATCAAGATTATGCATACCTTTTTTGGTTATATGTGCTTCATATGGTTGTAATTATGCTGACTGATATCTTTTCTCGCATCAACATGTTCTGTAGACCCTGTCTAGGGATTGTTGGTTTTCCTTATGAACATTTAGTTCTTTGTAGTAGTGTTGTCCAATGGAATCTAGTAACCCTTGAAACTGGAAATGAAACACAGTGACTTTCTTTGCATGACTCCAAACATGAAGGTAATGTATATTTCAGGCTTCTAGCTTATTCAGTGATTCACATGCAACATAGGTTCAGGAATAGCTTAAATGTGAGCTAGTATTTCCAACTTCAATGATTGTTTGCACTTACTTTTCACCCTCATAAGTACCTTGCGCATCACCATTAGATCTTTTTTTCCTAAAGCATACCAACTTGTTAGCTGTCACCTAGGTGGTCTTTCTCGTTTATAGCCCTTGGTGGAACAAGTAAGAATGTCTGACACTTCAAGAATTATAGTATGTGTGTGTGTTAATTTTACATGTTTCTATTTCCTTGAACAAAAAGCGTTGGAGGATGTGATTAAGACTTATTAAACTCGATTTGCTTCTGTAAGCAGAGTTGATAAGTTGATGCAGGGAAAAATTGTATAATTGTAGCATCCACAGCTGTAGTATATAATTTATTCGGTTGGCAGATTGTGCTAAGCTACTGAGTTTAGCCAAGTAATTCTTTGTAATCAATTATCGACAAATATACGTCCTCTCTCTGAAATTTGAACTACTTGTTTTGGGTATGTTGATGGTTTTTGTTGCTTGTGATCCTGCACTTTTTCTAGATAATAATGCACTTGTAGTACCAAGTTCAGTTATTTGCTAACATTCTTCCCATGTTCTTCCGTGTTTTTAGTGTGCTATGTGCGCAGATTTACTATTTGTTATCACTTTCGAATGTCTCGAATTTTTACTATTTGTTAAAAAGAGGAAGCAGTCGCTTTTGATACTACTTAATTACTGTATGTTGCAGGGGACATCATTCTATATTTAATGTTTCCTAATCAAAACAAGAATACGGTTTCTTAATCTCGGATTTTTTTTTGGTTCTCTTGGTGCTAAATATATATATACAAGATCAGAACCAGGACCACTGTTATCACTTTATATTAGCGGTACAATAACAAATTTTATATATATATGATCCTTTCTTCTTCTTCTTTCCAACTGATGGTTTCCATTCACTTCAGAAAACAGAGACGGAGTTTAGGTGACGCTTTGGATAGTAAACCAAACAGAAATCAACAGACATGAGAAGAGTTAATTTTTCATATGGCGTTGAAGTCCAGAAGAAGAAGTCAGGTAAAATCATATTTCAAAGATTGAATTTTTATATTTTTTTTTTCTTAATCTCAATTGATCTGAACACCTCAAGTACATTAAACCCCAATAGTTCGAAAACTCATAGGGATTCAACGCCTGAATTCAAATTGCATGCAAAATTGAGAAACCCTAGGTAAATTCTAAAACAGAAGAAGATGAGATATTTGTGAGAGACTGTTAACCAATTTCTAAAATTTCGAACTTCCCATCTCTGTAACTATTCAGTTAGTAAGTAGTATTCTCATGGTGACGCGTACTTTTGTAGTTTATTTTGAATAGTCAAATACTTGAATTATTTGTACTCAGAAGCACCACATAATAGATAGATCCATGAGCAGGTGGGTTCTGTTTAAAGTTTTTCTTGTTAGTATGGTCCAATCATTTGACATTTTCTTTTTCTGAAATGGTGTTTCAGGACATATCAAGAACCTTCCGTCAGATATCTTGTTAGATATTATCTCTCGGGTACCGGTTGAGTGTGTCTTGGAGTGCAAATTAGTATGCAAAAGCTGGATAAAACTCCTCCATGCCAGAAAAAGTTTATTCACGGATATGCATATTAGCTACCAACTTAACCGGCTTTACAGCCGTGATGCTGCCCACGGTGACGATGATAAGCTGGACATGGGTTTCCTCTTTGGTTGCACAACAGGTGCCAACGGGCATGTATCACTTTTTTATGGAGGATCTGGATCTCGTAATGTGAAGATTAACACTGATAACACGTACGATCACAAAAAGATACTTAAAAAGGTTAGACATCCTCCAATGCACTTTGATTTGCCACAAGAATATATGGTTGGCTCATGCAATGGGTTGGTTTGTCTTGGTAGACACCACCACCAATCTATTGATCCTACCTACATATACAATCCTGCCACACGAGAGTACATTAATCTTCCAAAATTAATTCTGCCTAAAGGAAGTAATTTTCCTCACATTGCCCGAGGGTTTGGGTATGTTCCTTCGACCAACGAGTACAAAGTTGTAAGGATATTTTACCCTGACCTTCAAATTCCTGGGCACATCCAGCTAGGGAAAGTCCAAGTATACACGCTTGGTAGTGGCTGTGGGTGGAGAACTAAATGTAAACCTTTCCCGTGGGTGGATTCTGAAACTCCGGCTTCTTTTCTTGACGGATTCCTTTATTGGTCTCACAAATTAAAAATTTATGCATTCGACTTAGCTAATGAAGAGTTGCGAATGGTCCCATCTCCTCCTTGCCACACTCTTAACCTAGGATATACCGTAGGTGATAATTTTGGACTTGTCGTCTTAAGACGGAATTTGTGTTTCTTCCATCAAACGGTGAATGCACCACATATGGAAATATGGTCTTTGAAGAAGGGCGATGCGAAAGAAAGCTGGTGTAAGGACTTCAGTATAGTTCACGAGAAGAAAAGAAAACTCACGCTTAATCTTTTTTGGCCCTTAGCAATTACGAAAAACAACAAAATTTTATTCACGCATGATTATGAGTCAATCCACTGCTATGACCCTATAACCACAACTTGGAAAGAGATCGTACCTGAAGATCCTCATTTTCTTGTTGGGAATGTCTCGGTGATTTCTCATGTGAACACATTTATTTCGTTGAAAGCATTGGGAGGAAAGTCGAAAGCTAGCAGGATTAAGATAATTGGCAAACCCAACTCAATGAAGTGGGTTTAGCCTGGCGCTAGAAGCATACCGTGGTTATTTGTGAAGCGATTAAATGATTTGTCACCCCTTCCTTTTCGGGGTTTAAGTTATTTAATTTTGATTTGATATTTATTTTGGAAATGCACGTACATCAGTGTTTAGTTATTTTTCTTTTTCACTCCGCACAGGAACATTACACCGGCATTCTGAAAATTAGAGTTGAATTGCATGATGCTTGCATTTAAAAATCCGTCTGTTCCAGGTTTTCACCGCCAAACAAGGTGTGTGTATCCATGGCTGCTAACATGAGCGCCAATTTATTAGGGAGAATAAAATTTGTACAAGGGATCCTAGTTCACTGGAATGATACCATAATCCAGTAGGAACTGGTACCACCAGGGGTCCTAGTTTATTGGGTCCTAGTTTATTAGGAAGAATACCAAAATTCATAGTCTATAGTAAAAAGGATTGGTATCAATGTTACGGTTACTACTTTTGTTAATTAGGATTAGTGATAATAATTGTTGTAAACGTGTTATTGTGGCTAATTAATAGGAATTTGAATTAGCAGTTGTTAGTTGTTAGTGGTTTAGGTTAGTGGGGTTAAGTCCTATTTCATAGGAGATGTACGTGGGTTGTAACTGGTAACTGAATGCTTTGTAAAATCTATTTAAAGAGTCCGGTCTCCATAAAATACTTATCCAGAAAATTAATGAAAAATTAGAGGTTCACAGTGATGTGTTCTTGGAGGTTAGGGCTCCTCGGTAAGCCTTGGACGTTTAGGGTTCGTCAGTAAATCCATATCTTCCATTATCATCACCATCATCTAACATCTTCAAACTACTATCCATCTCCATCACCGTACCTACAGGTGTGATCGTATCAACTGGTATCAGAGCAGGTATCCGCTTCCGCAGAACGCAATCTTCATCTAGCAGCAACGATCAAAAAAAAAAAAAAAAAAAAAGTTTGATCCAGTTAAGTTCAAGAAATTTTGAAAGGGTTTGAAGAAGTCTTACGGGCTTTCACAAACTTTCAAAAAGTTCTTCAAGATACTCAAAGAACCGTGAGCAATATTACCCATAAATCTCCGAAAACAAGTGCAAATGTTCAAGAAGTTCTTCAAGATACTCAAAAAACCCTTAGCAATATTACCCAAAAATCTCCAAACACAAGAAGTTTCTATTTGTGTGAATTTTTTGATGTATTTGAAGAAAAATTGGAGGTTACAAAAATCAGGAATTCTCAAATCTTCCACATTCCTGAAGGACAGGCTAACAAAGAAATATCAAGTTTTTATCTTCCTACAGTCCAAGAATCTTCATCCTATGAAGTTCCATTTACTGTAACAATTTCAAATTGGGTTTGCTTGCAAATATCATCTTATTTGAAGAAAATTGTGGGTGATCAATATGCAGGACGGTATCGTGGTCGACTTGGATTTATAATTCCGATCAATCTTTTTTTTCAAATTTGCAACATCAAGAACGAGGATCAATATATAAGACTTGAGGACAAGTCTTAATTTAAGGGGGGAGGAATGTTACGGTTACTACTTTTGTTAATTAGGATTAGTGATAATAATTGTTGTAAACGTGTTATTGTGGCTAATTAATAGGAATTTGAATTAGCAATTGTTAGTGGGGGTTAACTCTTATTTCATAGGAGATGTACGTGGGTTGTAACTGGTAACTGAATGCTTTGTAAACTCTATTTAAAGAGTCCAGTCTCAATAAAATACTTATCCAGAAAATTAATGAAAAATTAGAGGTTCACAGTGATGTGTTCTTGGAGGTTAGGGCTCCTCGGTAAGCCTTGGACGTTTAGGGTTCGTCAGTAAACCCATATCTTCCATTATCATCACCATCATCTCACATCTTCAAACTACTATCCATCTCCATCACCATATCTACAGGTGTGATCGTATCAGTATCAAGGATCCTAATTACTAGGAATCATACCAAAACCCAGTAGATTACGTAGACTGGTACCAGGGATCCTAGTTTACCGGGAAGGGTAGTCTAAGAACTTAATATATATAAGTAGTTGAAGTCCAGTTTTTCATGTTTCCCATCTCTGGATCTTTCTAAGCTTTTGAAATTTAAACCGAAGTACAAACAAGAAAAAATAGTGAGATTTTGGAGTACCCACCTCCAAAATCTTGAAGAATAGTAGTGATGGTATTATTAAGATGCTTTCTGAGACCTTTTCTCAGTACCCACCTCTTGGACGTTTGCTGGTAGGGACATGAGGCAGTCAGTTGTTGTTTCATCAAGGAAGTTGAGAAGAAAGACCCAACAGGAGCCAAGGTTGCCAAGTCTGCTGTCTAGAAGTAGT
The DNA here is from genome assembly GCA_023531295.1 of Papaver armeniacum. Classification (NCBI taxonomy): domain Eukaryota; kingdom Viridiplantae; phylum Streptophyta; class Magnoliopsida; order Ranunculales; family Papaveraceae; genus Papaver; species Papaver armeniacum. The sequence goes on along the minus strand of JAJJWW010016440.1, from coordinate 23,771 downwards.
GAAGTACTCCAGTAAGTACAGGGATGGTGCCAAGAGGGTCTGCAGAAGGGATTTGTCTTGTTTTCTATAGTAGTAACTAGTAAGTTTTGTTTTTGGTTTGCTTTGATTAGCTATCATAGCAGTGTTCTATATTTTTTTGTCTTTGTTTTGTGGAGCATCCAGATGCAAACCTGCTGGGTACTTTGACAAGAGGTGATTTTTGGGTGCAATAATCAAAAACAAGGAAAAAATCAAATAAGCAAAAGTTATTGATACTTAGCTCCTTTATAATGGGAGTGATCGATTTGATGAAACAGACGAGCTCCCCAGATTTCCGCAACAGCAACAAGGCAAAACTTTGGAAAAACAGAGTGAGTCACGTGTTCAACACGTTTCCCTTATGACATTAGCGCCCGACTACACTCAAGAGTGATGCTATAGCCCTCACAGGACGGATATCTCCAGGATAAAACACCCTACTACACCTACTACTAGCATACGTAGTAGATGCTCAACTTGAGCTTAGCAACTCCGAAAAAATCCTTAAGAAAAATCGCGAACGCATAATAAAACAATATAAAATATCTTGTCTTGGGAGTCCCTCTAAAATATGGAGCAACCCCTTTCCCATAGATTTTACAAAAGTAGTGAATTTGTTTGTATAATTGACAAATACAACTTAAAAAGATGAACTCCCCGAAGTGGGACTAAAAATATTATATAGTCTCTTAAAACAACTAAAAAGTGGAAACTCCACGGTGTGGGACTAATAAGTTTTTCATTCATAAAAGAAAACAATATATCTCACACGTCGGGCATCCTTTTTGTAAATAAAAACCAAACCGCAATAGATTTGAAGCTAATATTTTGGGGATATGTTCCTCTTACCAAGTTCCACATACCTACCGAAAATGAGTGTATTCCGAGACATATAACACCACCATCTACTACTTTTAAAATGAGCCATTGAAAATTAACGGATTTCTGGCCGTCGAAATTAAGACTGGTAGATTGTGAGGTTTTATATTTGAGAATGTGCTCATTTTTGGTAGGCATGTAGAACTTGGTAAGAGGAACATATTCCCAAAATATTAGCTTCAAATCCGTTGTGGTTTGGTTTTTATTTGCAAAAATGATGCCCAACGTGTGAGATAGTGTCATGATAAAAGTGTGAGGGGATCCATCCTCAACAATAAATTATTATTTTTATTAAAACTTTAGAAATCATATTTTATTAATCGTTTTTCCAACAATCCCCCACATGAATGAAAACTCAATAAAACACGAAAACACGAGATAGATCTTGGTAAATTAACAACCCAATCTCACAACCCGAACGACCGAGCAGGACAAACCGATCGTGCATGTTGAAGTCATACTAGCCATTCCAACGTCATCTCCCTCACACAACAGTGTGTTGACCCCGGGGTCATACTATGGATTGCAAAAATCATATAGTATAGAGAGCTTTCATCTTTAGTTCCTCACAAGCGAGACTAAAGGTTCCTTTCACCAACGTGAAAAAGCATGAACTAGTGAACCCTTAGTGACCCTTAGGTCCTAAGTTCCAGTAATACCAAAACCATAAAAAAAAATCACATATAAAGCGCAGGAAATACCATTTTAGGCAGAGGTGTCTATCAGGTATTGAACCTTTGCTTAGTGAGATATTACCGGAATTACTTGCTAGAGACAGTGAACTATGTCTTGAACTGCTAACGTTTGATGTAATTCGCGATAACGATCACGGATGATATCTCCAAGGCTGCGCAAGCTCGTGCCATTTTGTCCAATTTGCCCTGGACATATCATGTTTCTTAGAATGCTCTAGAGAATCAAAGCTCGTATTCCCATAGGAAATGGCCCCACTTCCTCATTCGGATAAGTGAGTTTTCATAAAGAGTGTTCTTCTACACCCCACTTCATTCTTAAATTGAAACTATAGAACTCATTAAGACTTCTTAAAAGTCATCATTCACATGCGATCACACCATCACGTCTACACCATAGGGAAGGGACGGAGAGTTAAATTCTCCGATAGTGTTTACCTTTTCCCACCACAAATTAGTTGTCTCATTCGAAACCTTGATCTTGGGATCTCTAGTCAACAAGGTTGAGTATCCTTCATGGCAAGTTTAATTTATGAGCTTAAAGTCCCATCCCCCTCGATGCATTTTTAACTATCTCTTTGTACAAACCTTTCGTCAAAGGTTGTGCGGTATTCTCCATGGAATTCATCCAATCAATGGAGATAACGCCGAGTTTAGTTATTTTTAGCTTTAGCTATTATAGCTTGGTAATACAATGTATAGATATAGCTGGCACAGGCCTATGCCAGAGTGAAATGTCTTCTAAAAAGCATCTTAGGCACTCGGCCCCCTCTCGTGCTTTATCTAACGCAATACTCTCAAATTCCATAATGAATTGAGAAATATATGTATGTTTGGAAATCTTCAAAAAAAAAAAAAAAACCCTCCTGCTAGAGTGAAAACATATCCACTCGTAGAATTAGACTCCTCTGAGTTAGCTATCCGGTTTGCCTCACAAAGTCCCTCAAGGATAACAAGATACCTTTCATAACTCAAAAAAAAGGTAATATAGTATTTTAGGTACCATAATACTCTACTAAGTGCATCCCAATGCTCTTGCTCTGGATGATGAGTGCCAAATAGTGCATATTTATACACCTTTTTATTGGCATTTTACTCATCTTTTGCGCTTAGAAATCAGATATTATCCCAGATTCTGTGTTTTCTTTGTTTTCAAGAATAAATATTTGTATTAATTAATTTTGTGTTTTAGGTACTAAATAAAGTCCGGAGAAATTGAGGAGCCAAAAGAGCAAAGAATTGGAGACGAGCATTTATGGAGCAGATAGCCAAAGCTCGTGCGAAGTCGGTTGCAAAACCCAACAAGGAAGACATGGGCTGGAGCTACCCACGACCGGATCCGAGCCCGTCCACTCCAAGCCGTTGAGATCACACTGGCTACATCCTACGGTCGCTGCCTCCACTCGCATCGAAGTTTGCTTTGCTCCGTGCAACACCGAGATCACTCCAAATCATGCCGAGCCATTGAGATTTCTTCTCCTAGATCGACGCTCGCTCCATCGGTCTCATCAAAGCTCGATGCATCCGCTCCACAACAAAACCCCCATACCCCTACACCAGTCGAGCAAACCCTATTCTCTATTCCATCTTCTCTTTCTTCTCCATACCTCTCTCTGCAAAACCCACTCCGCCACCTCCTTCCCTTACCCGATCTCTGAGACTATCATCACCACCTCCATCACCTCCTGACACTAGCCGCACCACCACTCCATCTCTGCAGCCGCACCAGCTCTCTAGATCTAGGTTTTCTCTCTTTTAGCTTCTCCAACCCTAGAAGCTAATTTAGAGAAAAACTAGAGCTAGGGTTTTCATCACCACAGTCGACCCATGGAGCTCTGAGATGATGTGACGAGAGAAGAGTTAATTCAGAGTATGGGTTCGAATTATTTTGCATTTAATTTCTGTTTTAAAGTGAATTAGGGTTTGTAGTTTTGGAAATTTCCTGCATGTATAAATAGCAATGAACTTTGTGTGTAGAGGGTATGCCTGGACTAGCCAGTGTATCATTTAGGTTTAATTTGTATTTCTTGTTATTAAATCATGTTCTAAGTTTTTAGCCAGGGTGTTGTTGAAACCCCTGTTCTTATGTTGAGATCTCATGTCAAAATTGGTGTCTTATTGTGCTTAATTAAAAAGAGTGATTTCATCTTTGTTTGGATCAATTGCATTTGTGATAATTTGTCTTTGTGATAAGACAAATTATACTAGGAATGAAATAGAGACAATAGTTGAATTACTTAGGAGTAATTAGTTAGCCAACAAACCTAATGAGCTTGTGATAATTTGTACTTTGTGAAAAGACAAGTTATACTAGGAGTGAATTAGGATAGTTCTTCAAAAATTCCTCCACCGAGGCCTTCAAAGGAAGGTATAAGACATGAATGGAGTATGTTAACCTTAGCATAGAACTAGGGTGGATTCACCATCCTGGTGCCTCCCATTTGTTACATTCCATTTAATTTCCTTAGTTCATTGTCACAACTCAACCTCAGTCGTGTATCGACACCAAAAACCAACAATATTGTGTTACATTTCACTTGAAACTCAGTCTAGAGCAAGCCTTAGATCATACAAGAGCACCACAAGTCTCTGTGGTTCGACCCGTACTTGCCGCGTCTCCGATAGACGCCGTGCACTTGCGGTATAACATATAGGCTTAAAATTATAAACACCTTCCGAGGCCTACCAAGTTTTTGGCGCCGCTGCCGGGGACTTGGCGCGTGCCCTGTGTTCATTGGATCGCTTCACTGTTTTTCTTTACTACCCCTGTATATATGCATTTGCATCATAGTATAACTTAGTTAATTTTTGTAAACCGCCTCTGTAACTTAAGACATTGTAGTATAACTTAACTTGTAGAGTAACTTAGCATTGTAAGTTTCTTTGTTAGCATTGTAGTATTGCATCTGTAACTTGTAGTATTGCATCTGTAACTTAGCATTATAAGTTTATTTGTAGCATTGCAATTCTTCCCTGTACATTTCCACTTTGCATTCTTGCTTTTAATCTTTACTACTGCAACTTAGCTAAAGTTTGTCTTTTTCTTATCCTTGCATCCTTGCTTCTTGTATCGCTTGTTTTTAGTGCTTCTTACTAAACACATTTCATATGTTAATTGTCTAGCTTTGTTTAGTGCATTGTATCTGCATCACATGCTGTGTTTACTTGCTCTGTATCTGCATCACACGATGTAGCTCATTTAAGTTCTATAATCTTGTAACTTAGTTGTGCATTTGTCAAAATTCTTTCATCTTAGCTGTGCACCTTAGTGTGTCTTGATATGTGCAACCAGAGAACTGATCTTCTGTGTTGAGTAGCGGTGCTTCTTTGTGCTACTGTCTTCTTTGTGCAAGCCAACCCAAGAAGGGATAGAAGCCCTGAACTTGAGGTAAGATTTATTGAACTTGAGGTAAGCCCTGAACTTGAGGTAAGCCCTGAACTTGAGGTAAGATTTATTGAACTTGAGGTAAGCCCAGAACTTGAGGTAAGATGGAGTCTTGAATGCATGCTTGAACCCTGCAAATACCCTGAACTGGCTCATTTACCCATTGTGTTGTTTGACCATTGTGTTAAAAGCCAGACCACCGCTCACTTGCTAGCCCCTGAAGCGCAAGTTTGAGCCAAGTGTGAACCATTGAGCAATTGAGCCGATCTCGTGAGGAAGTGCATAACCTAGCCGACCACTGAACTGCAATTTGTGTGCCTTCTGTGATGTTTAGCCGCAAATCTGTGTGATACCACAGTTGATCACCCATTGAGCCGGTTACCAAGCATGCTAGACCTTACATGAATGAATGAATAATATGTATGCTTGCTTGTTGACCTTGTGCTAAACCTTATATGAGCTTACCTGTGCATGCTCTGAGTTGTGCATTGCACATTTGTTTGAAACCCCATTGAAAACTCGAAAATCCAAAGATTTGAGTGAGATTGCCGAAACTTTGAGTGAGATCAGGTTTGAGAGTTTCTTTGAGTGAAAAATTTGATAATCACCAGAGTTTTGTGGGTGTTTTGTGATTGATTTGTGAGAATTTGGCTGAGATTTGGACTTAGCCCTACCAGATTTGAGCAACTGAAGCTCTCAGTTGTGAGCTGAAAATCTCAAAATTTTGCTTGATATCAACTACACTTGTTGACTCTGAGTGAGCCGAGTAAGGGTGAATAGAAAACTTTGACTCAACCGAGTAAAAGTCCGAGCGGAGAGCCGAGTGAGTGAACGGTTCTTGTTCACCGAGTTGAACCCGTAGAGTTGAGTTGACTCCCTGAATCGCCGAGTCACCTAACTCAACGATTTACCGAGTTGAATCGGTTTTCATTTTTCAACATAATTTGGGCCGTGCGGATACTAGACCAACCCATCAAACCCACATAGCGGGTCATTCAATTGCTTTGGCTGCACTTGTTCATCTAACTTGGGCTCGCAACAACTAGGTTCTACACAACCACTAGGCTTAAACCAAACTAGAACCCACACTGTTGGGTTTTGAACATCATTGGGTGTGCACACAATCAACATGCGATTTCACAAAACACGGGCTTCAAACAACAAATCCCAAACAAACCAAAACTCACTAAAACCAAATTGAGCCCACAACTACTGGGCTTCCCACAAAAACCAAATGAAACCCTTTTTAAACCAAAGCTCCCAACAAAACCAAATGAAACCCATTTAAACCAAACAAAACCCACATAAACCAAACTAGACTTTGAGTTCAATTTGAGTTGATAAATCATGTCGGGATTTTGGTCTCGCATCTGGGGATGGAAACAAATCCCTTAGAGAGCTTGCTTACGGGCACGCTTCACAGGATGAACCCCCCACATACCATAGTGATTTTAGGGAATTTTATGCGCCTTCTCAGGGCCCTGACCTCACATACCCTAATCATTATGAGCACATGTATCATCCACCACAGGTTGAGAATGAACACTTTTCTCACACCCATTCATCACTTCTAGATCAATTAGAAGCTCAAGTTTCTGCTTTAGAAAGGCAATTACATGAGCAATCTGTCAAATCTAATCCCCCTAGGCAATATGAAATGCATGCTTGCACCTTATGTGGTGGCTTAGACCACCTGCCGAAAATCTTGTTATATTTTGCATGATTTTAGGCAGTTTAGGGAAAACCATGATAATCCAATGTACGAAGTGTCTAGAAGTGACTATTGGGACCATAATCAACCTACACACATGCATCATTCACCACAGTGGGGAGATGAACAATTTTATACTCCCCCAACTCCTAGTTTGCAATCACTAATGGAAACTCTCATGGAGCAAAATGCTAGGCTTGAACTGAATGCAATACATGACCATCCATATAGCAACATGCATGATCATCCCTTCTCTAGTGAACCATGTGCACAACCATTTAATGATTATTCATATGAAACATGCATACCCACTATTGAAGACTCTCCCTCCATTGAACAATGTCACATGTTCTTAAAGATGAACCTAATTCATTTAGAAAAGAAGAATGGAAGGCGGTTTCATGATAGGATGATTATTGTCCCTAATAAAGTAAATCTTGAAAATAGTGTTTCTATTCCTACTCATGCAACTAACATTGAATATGAACCTAATCTAGAGGTAAATGAGTATACTAGAAATGCTAATAGGGAAATGCATTTTTGTTATGATGATGATGATGATGATGATGAATATGATATGTTAGAAGAGCATGTGCATGCAGAAAATATGATGGAATTTTTGGGTTCAGAGGCGTTAGGCGTCTCTTCTGTGAACCCTATGAATGATGCCTCTTCTAATATTCATACATGTGATATTAACTCTGAGCTTGGTTTTGTGAAATTCTTCAGTGAATGTGAGCATGCTTCACAACTTGTTTGTGACTTAGGACAGGATGAATCTTCTGTTGACACTAATGTTCTTTTGGATCATGATATTATTGTTGTGTCGATTCCCGCCCATATCACAATATGTTGCCTCCTCGATGATTATGACATGGTGATTGATGAATTGTTCTATCTTTGGTGAACATGATTTACCCTCTTCGACTTTAGGAAAGTGTGTGATGGTACAAATGATTTTATACATGAAAACAACTTAGATGTACCTAACCTCTCTCTGAGTCACAAGATTGAAACTCCTCCACCAAACCTAGGTGTAGTTTGTCACAAAATTGCAAAACCAACTTTTCTAAGAATGCCTAATCTAGGCCTAGAACTTTGTGCCTCCCAAGTCCTCTTGGACTATTTTGCATCAAAGTATGATACCTTTAGGGAACCACAGTTGGAATATGTATGTCTGCCTGTTCTTAGCAAAACTCATTTTGAGTTAGACCTTGTGCATGATGTACCTTTAAATTTGCAAGGTTTTGTGCTCAAAACCACACCTGTTCACAAGTTTAGGTTTGGGGGAAACTCCTTCACATCTACAGTCTTACTTGCACTCTCATGTTATATTTGTGTAAGATTGTTGATGGTTGTACATATTTTCTATTGGGTTGATCCTCAACTCTTTAGATTGTTAGTGTATGGTGAATTTCCATTGTATATATCCAGTAGGACTTGTTAAATTTTTCTTTTCTTGAAACGGTTGAGTCTTCTTGTACATATATTGTGCTAATCCGATATGATCTCCGTTGAGAATGTTGGATTCTAGCCTTGACTAATGAAGCTCAACCTTGCTCCCGCCGACATACCGGTAATCTCTTCCCTTTTTTCTTATCAGCATAGTTCTCATGGTATGTGACTGTTTAAAATTTTTCCTATCTGTTGACACATTGAGGACAATGTTTGATTTAGGTTTGGGGGTGCATGTGCATATAGAGTTTTTAGTCTTTTAATCTTTTATTAGTCTTTTTAATCTTTTATTTAAAAAAAAAAAAAAAAAAAAAAAAAAAAAAAAAAAAACTCTTTTTGTAAAACCTCCAACTTTTAGAGATTTTAGAGTCACTAGCATGCTTCTAGCTATGTTTACATAGAGAATTTTTTCTGACCGAAATAACAAAAGTTAGAAGTGCTGGAGAACACAATCGGGTTTCTTAGTTGATTAGAGCGTTAAAGTTGGATTTAACCATACCGGAGAGCGAATTAGGTGCTGTTTAGATATTCGGTAGTAGAATTGTGATCACCCATAGTGGAGACTACCCAATTAACATCAAGTGAGGCACCAACCTTCAATTTTTTGCAACTTTCTATAAAAGCTGTTAGAGTGTGTGTCACCGTACGTCAATTCCGGGTAGGAATGGTGAGCTACCCAACTTCGCACCATTTTCAGCACTACTTTTGATCTCTTGAGTGCTAGTTTTTGTCAATCATGAGGGTGACGTCTAAAGAAGAAAACTCCTTCTAAATACCGATTTGCAGTTAGCATCACTCTCTCTCTCTCAATCAACAGAACCAATAGAAACACATCATCGTCAGCAAGCGGAGCATCATCAGAATATTGAAAGAAAAATTGATATAGTCCAAGGTTTACGTGCAACAAAGAAAAGAAAATAGGATGAGAATTAATAAAATTTATAAAATCAAGACAATACAAGTTGTGGAAAAATTGAGTGTTAAAGTCCTTTGTCCATGGAGTTAGTTGTTTCATTATTTGTATTTTTATTTTCACTTTTTGTAAACTAAAAAAATAAAAAAAAAATCAAAAAAATCAAAAAATCAAAAAAAAATAAAAAATAAAAAAATAAAAAAATATTGTAGTTTATTTTTGCTACCACCATGGTAAAGAAGAGTTCAAAAAGAAAAATCCAAACAACAAGGAATTTGAGTAGAAAAGTTAAAAATTGTCAAGTTTTGTGAAGTTTAGAAGTTCGTCATCAACATTTGAAGACCAAAGACCGAAGATTGAAGACGTTTCTATGGTTCTTATGAGAGAGTGATATTAATTGCCGATCGGGTGAGAAGTGAGTGAGTACTCCCATCCTTGCTAATGGTTGATTTCCTTTCTTAGAGATCATCGAAAAAGATTCTTTTTGTCCACACTTTTGTGGAGTCTCCGAAATTATTTCGGAAGGTTATTCTTCTTACCTACAACGTGTGCGGGATTTCTCTCTTTATTCACGCTTTTGCACACATGAGAGACTAAAAAGCGATCTTTTTGAGTGCAATTATCATAAAACCCTAATGGTGAGGCGAAGTCGAGGCTTATGATCACAATCGAATCCGAATTCTTTCATATGGTATGGTTACTTCTCGCTCAACACTTAAGGATGAGAATGCGTTCTTTGATAGTTCTAACTTCTGTTACTAGCATGCGAAACTCTATGTCCTCATAGCTTCTTGGAGGCTTGAGACTCTTTTACACTCGAAGTTGGAGAAGGTTTTGTGGGTACACCTCAGGTAAACCCTCACGAGACTACAACTCGTCCACTAGGACACCTAGGAGTTTAAAGGCTTAGTGCATACGCTAAATGCATTCGAGAGACTGCGACGGGGGTATAGTTAGGATTTCCTAATTTACTGTTTCACTTGAGGACAAGTAAAATTCGGGTTTGGGGGTATTTGATGAGTGCCAAATAGTGCATATTTATACACCTTTTTATTGGCATTTTACTCATCTTTTGCGCTTAGAAATCAGATATTATCCCAGATTCTGTGTTTTCTTTGTTTTCAAGAATAAGTATTTGTATTAATTAATTTTGTGTTTTTAGGTACTAAATAAAGTCCGGAGAAATTGAGGAGCCAAAAGAGCAAAGAATTGGAGACGAGCATTTATGGAGACGATAGCCAAAGCCCCACGCGAATCAGTTGCAACCCAACAAGGAAGACATGGGCTGGAGCTACCCACGACCCGGATCCGAGCCCGTCCACTCCAAGCCGTTGAGATCACACCTGGCTACATCCTACGGTCGCTGCCTCCACTCGCATCGAAGTTTGCTGCTCCCGTGCAACACCAGATCACTCCAAATCATGCTGAGCCGTTGAGATTTCTTCTCCTTGATCTCGACGCTCGCTCTATCAGTCTCATCAAAGCTCGATGCATCCGCTCCACAACAAAAACCCCCATACCCCTTCGAGCAAACCCTATTCTCTATTCCATCTTCTCTTTCTTCTCCATACCTCTCTGCAAAACCCACTCCGCCACCTCCTTCCCTTACCCGATTCAGAGACTATCATCACCACCACTCCATCTCTGCAGCCGCACCAGCTCTCTAGATCTAGGTTTTCTCTCTTTTAGCTTCTCCAACCCTAGAAGCTAATTTAGAGAAAAACTAGAGCTAGGGTTTTCATCACCACAGTCGACCCATGGAGCTCTGAGATGATGTGACGAGAGAAGAGGCGATTCAGAGTATGGGTTCGAATTATTTTGCATTTAATTTCTGTTTTAAAGTGAATTAGGGTTTGTAGTTTTGGAAATTTCCTGCATGTATAAATAGCAATGAACTTTGTGTGTAGAGGGTATGCCTGGACTAGCCAGTGTATCATTTAGGTTTAATTTGTATTTCTTGTTATTAAATCATGTTCTAAGTTTTTAGCCAGGGTGTTGTTGAAACCCCTGTTCTTATGTTGAGATCTCATGTCAAAATTGGTATCTTATTGTGCTTAATTAAAAAGAGTGATTTCATGCTGTTTGGATCAATTGCATTTGTGATAATTTGTACTGTGATAAGACAAATTATACTAGGAATGAAATAGAGACAATAGTTGAATTACTTAGGAGTAATTAGTTAGCCAACAAACCTAATGAGCTTGTGATAATTTGTCTTTGTGAAAAGACAAGTTATACTAGGAGTGAATTAGGATAGTTGCTGAAAAATTCCTCCACACTCGAGGCCTTCAAAGGAAGGTATAAGACATGAATGGAGTATGTTAACCTTAGCATAGAACTAGGGTGGATTCACCATCCTGGTGCCTCCCATTTGTTACATTCCATTTATTTTCCTTAGTTCATTGTCACAACTCAACCTCAGTCGTGTATCGACACCAAAAACCAACAATATTGTGTTACATTTCACTTGAAACTCAGTCTAGAGCAATCCTTAGATCATACAAGAGCACCACAAGTCTCTGTGGTTCGACCCGTACTTGCCGCGTCTCCGATAGACGCCGTGCACTTGCGGTATAACATGTAGGCTTAAAATTATAAACACCTTCCGAGGCCTACCACTGGACTACAAGTATATCTACTTAACTTACTCACAATATAGGCAATGTATGGACTCTTACAGTTCATTAAATTCATCAGACATCCTAAAACTCTTGAGTATTCAAGTTAAGATACTCAATTACCCTTATTTTTCTCGAGTCTACAAGAAGAATCGTATGGAGTACACACAGGCTTACAATAATACTGATTGTATCTCATAAGCACAAATTCAACATAATGAGAATGACTAAGACTATAAATGTTTGATTATCTTCTAATCCTCATCCCTAAGATTAAATCAAAAGGCCTAAGTCTTTCAAGTCAACGTTCTCATTCAATGCATGTTTTTAGTGGAACTAATCACATCTATGTTTGTATCAAGTATAAGCATATCATCAACATACAAGCATACAATCACACGGGCATCCTTAACAAGTTACTTGTAAATATACTTGTCAGATTCATTAACTTAGTCCACTACACATTATCACATGATCAAATTTTCCATGTCACTGTTTACGTGCTTATTTTAAAACCATACAAAGATTTGTTCAACTTACAAAATTTGTCTTCATAACCTTTCACTACAAAGTCCTTAGGTTGGTCTATGTAAATTTCTTTATCTAATTCACGGTTTTAGAAAAGTTGTCTTAACATCCATCTGATGTATCTCCAATTTATTTATAGCAGCAATATCAATTAACATCTTAACATTAGTAATTCTCGTCACAAGTGAATATGAATCAAGGAAATCTACACCTTCTTTTAGTTTATAGCATTTAGCTACCAACTTAGCCTAATATTTTTCCACAGTTCCATTTACCTAACGTTTCCTCTTAAAAACTCATTTACATCCCATGGTCAAGTCTGGTTCCAACGGACTGAGTCCATTTCACTAAATGAAGCTTCTTACCACTATGGGGTTTCAGTAGATGCCAAGGATTCTTTACAAGTCTGGGGCTCAGACTAAGCTAGGCATGTTATGGAGTCGGCTTCATAAGAAGTCTCAATTCTAATTCTTTTAATTCTCTTAGGATTAACCTCAACTTCATCTTCCTTTAAGGTAAGTTCTGACTATTCGAAAATAAATCTAGGGGATTAACATCGCATCTCTAATGAGGTTAAAGTTTAAGAATAAACATGTTCAAAGAACTCAGCATCCTAAATTCCATAATAGTATTCACAGCAAAGTCAGAAAAAGCAGAACTCACAACCAAAAACTATATGCAGTAGGGTACTCAACATGGAGGTTAAGAGCACCACAAGTCTCTTAACCTCAAGTTGGAGGTTAATCCTTTAATCAACATGGCATAAATCATCTCCTTAATGGTTTTGTTCTTACGTTCAACTATACCATTAGACTATGGTGAATAAGGAGGTGCGATCTCATCAATAATGTCATTAAACAAGTAAAGTTCTCCTATATGAATTTCATACTTGCCATCACGCTCAGATTTAACCCTTTTAGTGGTAACTTATACTTTTCTTTCAGTTTCAAGTTTATACTCTTAAGGATTCTAAGGCATCATCCTTACCCAAGTAAGTATACAATATAGTACCTCGTACAATCGTCTATGAAAGTTATAAACCACCTTTTACCACCTTAGTTTAAGTTGATTTCATGTCAACTATGTCTAACTGAATTAATTCTAAGGGCTTAGAATTGAATTGATTACTCTAAACAATTTTGCTAAAAGGTTTTATAGCATATTCTGATTCTGCAAAGATTTAACTTTTGTGTTCAATATCCAAACTAAATTTGGGTACGCAACCTACGCTTAGCTTGACTTATGCATTGACTTATAAGTTTACGGTTCCAAGTCTACCATGCAAAACATACAATCACACAAAAGAAAACACAAGATTTAACTATGTTCACTTCATCATTCTTTTTGTTAAGCATATATATACCCAAAGTCTTATAATCCTTGCCTAACTGCCTTAGTTACAACAAGTTTTCCGAATTCAATTAAGATCTTCAATCTTTTACCATCTACAACAAAACAAGATACAAGATCCTTGCATATGCCCGGAACATGAAAACTTCATTCAATGTGAGCATATTTACATATATGAGTTTCTGCTCGACCTTTCCCTTTTATGCAACCTCTGTCGCAGATGAGTTACTCATATAGAGTTACTCGACATCCCCTATCCTCTGATAGGAGGTGAACATGTCCCTGTTTCAACAATCATGCTTAGTGGCTCCAAAGTCCACCCACCAATCTCTCACATTGGTTATTAAAATAACTTCCGACATCATGCCACTGAACTCATTCTAGTTTGTTTCAACTAAATTATTATTAACTTTCTACGTATTAAGGGGTTTTACGTTGTCTACAATTTCTTCGCCCTATGGCCAGGAACTTACAAACATAAAAATCACCCTTAATTAAATTAATGCTAGATTCTGGTTTACGAAACATACCTTTCTTATGAAAACTGCGCTTAGATTTGTGTTTGATGTTCTTTCCTTTGTCATCTTTGGAAGAATTGTGTTCATCCACATGCGCCTAGTAGCCATGCCCCTTTTCAATTTCATGTCACAATCTTCGTTTATACTCTGACCACGGACACGGTAATTTCTCAATCACCTAATACACCACATCTCATAAACCTTAGTTCCGAATCGGAAAATAAAATATGATTTTTGAAGATACCATATAGATCTACAACTTCGTTTGAATCACCATTTCAAAAAACTCATGGTTACCCCATAAAAACAAATTTAGTAACAACAAAATTCTGACGAGAACGTTTCTCTGTTTTGTAAAATATCAAAAAAATACTTTTGCAACTCCGAAAATTCCGAAATTTTACGTGGGTAACTATCAGGATGTCTTCTACATTAAGTTAAAAGGGTTCACCGAAATTCCTTCTAGGTTAAGAGATAAACTTGAAACTCTACAGCTCACCAAAAATTCGTTTTTTGTTTTTCACTCCACAATTAACATTCATGATTATCACAAATTCTAATGTCTTAAGATTGTTGGGTGCAATAATAAAAAACAAGGAAAAAAATCAAATAAGCAAAAGTTATTGGTACTTAGCTCCTTTATAATGGAAGTGATCAATTTGATGAAACGGACGAGCTCCCCAGATCTCCGCAACAACAACAAGGCAAAACTTTGGAAAAACAGAGTGAGTCACGTGTTCAACACGTTGCCTTTAAGACATTAGCGCCCGGATACACTCAAGAGTGATGCTATAGCCCTCACAGGAAGGGTATCTCCAGGATAAAACACCCTACTACACCTCCTACTAGCATATGTAGTAGATGCTCAACTTGAGCTTGGCAACTCCGAAAAAATCCTTAAGAAAAATCGCGAACGCATAATAAAACAATATAAAATATCTTCTAAAATATAAAGCAACCCTTTTCCCATAGATTTTACAAAAGTAGTGAATTTGTTTATATAATTGACAAATATAACTTAAAAAGATGTACTCCCCGATATGAGAATAAAAAGCTTATATAGTCTCTTAAAACAACTAAAAAGTGGAATCTCCACGGTGTGAGACTAATAAGTTTTTCATTCATAAAAGAAAATAATAAATTATAATTTTTATTAAAACTTTAAAAATCATATTTTATTAATCGTTTTTCCAACATTGACAATAAGAATTTGATTGAAAATTTATTATGGATTTTGGTTTCTAGGTTGTTGTTAACAACTTTTTATCTGCCCATCTCTTTCCCAGTTAAATGCAAACATTATTCTAGTTAATGTCTGCAGTTTTTCATTAAAAAAACAATAAAAAAAAAATGGAGGAATGTTTCCTTAAGTTACCGTAAAGGAGACTTCAGCATTTGAAGTCTTTGTGATACTCTTGATTCTTGAGTACGCTAGACAAGTTGTCGAGCAGTAAAATACCCTTATGCAAAATTCATGCAAGTCGTGGCTCGTAAGTCTCGTTAGTAACCTATTTAACGCTTCAATTCTCGTTAGGGAAGGGTTCTCACTTGTAGAAGCGGTATTTAGAGTCAAACTTTACCAAAAACGAAACGCTAAAACACAAACTTGACAAAATCTGGATCGTAGTTGACAAGAAAATAATTCCAGATGCTTTAAAAATGGAAATGAAGGTGGGCGATGCACTACATTAAGGGGCAGGGGCACGGATTTGTAGTTTTTTTTTTTTTTTCCTTCTTTTTTAAGATTTCCGTGAAAGTTGGGGTCACATGCTGAAATTAAAATGTGTTTTTGCTAGTAAGATAACATTTTTTCACTTCTAAAAATAAAAAAGTCCGAAATTAGTTTGGTACATAATTTCAAAATTATTTTTAGAGATAAAAAAAATAACTTTTTACAAAGCAATTATTCTTTTTGCTTTTGATTTCCGTTTCTCGAGAAGCAAAAACACTTCTCATTGCTTTTGATTTAATTTCTCGAGAGCGAAACACTTCTCACCTAATATCCAAACACTTGTAGAGGTAAAACATATGTGCAAGTCGTGGGCTGCATTCCGTCATGCAAGTCGTGCCTAGTGAGTATGATGACTACGCAATTTAGCGCTTCAATTCACAAATGCGGCATTAACAAAGTGTCCACGACACCCGTTTCTGTTTGTATGATTTAACGAGGTATTAAACTTGTCGTGTTACAAAACTAATACATTAATTTATCACAAGTTTTCTCTGGGTTGCTCATGCATAGCACATGTAACTAAGATCTCCCATATGTATAAGTAGTTCAGAATCAATTCATCAAGCATTAAGTTCTTCGTGCTTTCATTCTGTCATCCCCGTTCCGTTAAACCTTAGAAGATTCGTAATGATAGCATATATCAAAAACAATATTGTAGTGAAATGTTGGAGTAAACTAATAGTCTTGGCTGCTGATTCATCTGATTTAGTTTGACGTGATTTTTTCATATGTCATCGCCACTAGACCACTTATTCGGTTGCCTTGCGCCTGATGATTTCGGGTTTTTCTGTACAAAACATAAAGAAAACAGAGAATTCTGCTGTCTTAGTTTTGTCAAACTCTGAAACAATCACGCTGCGTGATTCACGCATGTGTAAGAATTTTCTGAAAATGTTGTATTCTTATACTAGGATGAAAACAGAGAATACCCTTGTCCTAGTTTTGTCAAAATGGGAGACAATATATATATCCACAAGTGTAAGAATATTTTGAAAATGTTGTATTCATATCCTAATATTCTGTGTAGTACGGCTTGTACATAACTCATTTCTCCTACATATAATATAAGAGAGAATTTAAACGAACCGCCTATTAAAACCACCAAGAAACCGCTCCTCACATATATTTTAGATTTGTGGTCCCAGTGGGCCTGCCTTTCGAGAGTTTAGCAGGGGGCCACCAGTGTTTTGTCTCGACGGTTTTTTTTGTGGTTTTTGTTTCGGTTCATCGAGACTTTCTGATAATATAACTTCCTTTGTTTCAAACGTTTTGGGCCTACCAGACTCCCAAAGATTTATTAGCCATCAGTAGCATTGCTTGTGACTTGCAAGAGAGAATGTTAGCAGAAGTTACTTTTTTCTTGCATATTTTCCTCAAAAGCTCGGGGTGTTTTGGGATACACCTTGAGAACTTACTTTTGGTTTTTAAAAATCGAAAAGTTAGGTATTAGTTTGATAATATAATTTTTAAATGATTTTTAAAAATAAAAAGATTGACTTTTCGTAAAAAAAAAACTTTTGCTTCTGATTTTTGGAATCGATTAAGCACCACTACTTCTGGCATTGAAACATGCTCCAGTATTTTCCAACTCCAAAGAACTCAAATGACAAATTTGTTCTTTTCATGGTTTCAACGCCCAATAAGGTGTGTTTATAGTTGTCTACATTTGCGAAGTCATCAACTTTCGTTTTTGTGTATATCATGTTTGGATATCATTTCAAAAGTTGTTTTTCGACTTCTGAAAGCATAAAAGTCGGAAATAATTTAGGTACACAATTTCAGTATGATTTCTAGATAAATTTTTTTCCATGTAAAAACATTTTGTGATTTTCATTTATGACTCCTGACTCTAGAGAAGAATAAGCAATTCTACTTCTGCCAATTAATATTGTGGGCCAAACGACTTATGTGACTTGAACCTCCAGCTTCACTGCCACTACTAGCATTGGACGGGTCCGCCTAGTTGTACTATCCACATCTCAGGAGGACTGTAACTGTACAAACTACATAGTCAAATCAAGAAAGTGCCAAATAGTAGCAAGAGAACTGCAAAACAACAAACACAGAAAAAATGAAATAATTAACCAGATATAGCACTTTCCGTAGCTCAATGATTTTTTGATCACAAAATTGGTTAAAAAGACCAAAATTAAAATTTCCTGGGTGAAAAGGACAGTTAGATTTAGATACTGTTTAAATGGACAAAAATTTAAAAATAGGCAGGATGTAACCAGTTTCATCCTCCCATTTTCAAATATTTTTCTTATTTTTATTTTTTACACAGGATGTATCCGATTTCATCCTTGCTTTATTTTTTTTTTTTTAAGTTTAGGGATGAATCCAGTTTCATCCTTGCTATTTTTTCTTGTCCATTTCACCCATAAAATTTTTTACTCGTCTATTTGAACCGTGTTTTAAATTTTTTTGGACAAATGATCCATTTTCCGTTTTTAGATCTAATATTCGCAGTAAGTCATAACGAAAAGCGAGTTCCCACATAACCAACTAGAGTTCTAAGAGAAGATGATTGAAACATGAGAATATGGAGTATGGCTTCAATGTGCAAGCAAAATATATATCAAGCAGTCAGTTCATGCAAATCCGTCAAACATAGTCGGTGAGCAAGTAGTGATAAACTGGAAATGCGACCCAGGCCTTTCAATTCACAAATATGGTATTGCGATTTACGAAGTTTAAAAAAAATGTCAATCTCGTCATCGTAATGATATGAGTGAATTCAGTTAGCACTTCCTGTTTTCCATAGTTTATGTGGTTGAGAACCAATTCTTAGTTAGTTTTGTTTTCGTTTTAACATCCCATTGCACGAACGTGCCAAAAAAAAATAAAAATAAAAATAAAAATAAAAAAACTCCGTGAGATGTATTTCTTATTCTTTATTTATTTTTTGAAACCATAAACTGGGAAATAAGTGAGATGTTGGAGTGAATTGACAGTTTCTTACAAACTTGCACTTCCTCTATTTTTATCGAGATGATGAACAAAGTGTTCAATGATTAATAAACAACCCAAATGAGGGTTTATGTCATATCGGATCCAAGTTCTTTAGAAACTCACCACATTAATTTCTCGGCTGTCTCTTGTTATACAAATTCTGAGGAAGGAGATTTTCATTTTTTTTAGTATCCAATTTAGTCGACTAGCTCTTGGATTAGAAAAAAAATAAACAAGAACAAAGTGCCCCGGCTTTTGTTTTTAAAAGTAGCTTAGTCACACACTCCGATTCAGATACTTTTTTCGTTAGCCCGTATATATGGTAAATATGGAAAAGTCCACTTGTAAAATTTGAAATTTTATTTTATTTTCCAGGTCAAATTAAATAGAGCAAAATATATATATATATATATCTCCCTTATAAAGCATAGCATGGACAACTTAGCCTATATAAAGAGCGGTCCGGATGCATTCTGGGGAAAGCTAAATCTATGGTTGTGGTTGTTTACATCATTATTGTATCATTAATTTTTAGAATAAATACTTAATTAATCTCTTATCATAAATGTCTTATAATTGTCTTAATAAATATACTTCATTAAATAAATAATAAATTTGTTAATTAAGAAACATAATAACTTTTAAAAAAATTTTTATCCAATTCCATTTTTCTAAATATATTTTTATTAAATAAATAATAATTATATTAATAATTATATCAATAGAAATTAGGGATAACCAGGGTGGTGTTTGAGAGTGGTGATGCATGGAGCCGGTGAAAAGGTAGTGGTAATGAGTCGTTCGGTGGCTGGTGAATTCGGAGTTCAATGCCAGTAGTGAAAAAATGTTTATTGTATGTCGTTTGAACAAAAATAACATTATTACGGAAGTTGTGGTTGATTTTTTCAGTAGGTCTCACTACATGCTTCACTAGGTGGTTTCTTCGAGACATATAATTCGGTCAACCTACGTGAGAAACATAATATTTAAAAAATATGAAAAACAATTATCAAAGTTATATAAAGCCAATAAAAAAAATAAAAAGGGTTAAAATTGACATAATCTTTCTAACTTATTATGGACAATTGTCATTTTTATTCTTGCAATAGATACATCTAAGGTTGTAAGTGTTTCTCATAACTAATGATTAAAAATTTATCTAACGTCTAAAATTTATTTAACAAATTACTAATTTTGCATTTATCTTGCATAATAACCATTATATTAATTTTCCATGGTAGACGTTGCATTAAAAACGATAATAACTAAATTATTCTATTAACAAATATTTTTATTAAATAATCATATTAAATATAATTCGATTAACTAATGTCTAAATTGGCCAACATTTATTAAGTGGATCACAATGGTGTAAAGGAAAAAAGTTGTCGTGTGGTTGGAAATGGTGATGGAAGCTATTTCGGTAGAATAAAAAAATGGTGGATGGTGTTTTTGTAGTCGTAAGTATTGGTGACCAAATTGCACCAGGTGAGTAATTTTGCATCGTCTCACATATTTCTTATTAAATGGTAGAATGTTATTTTTGTTCAATAATGATGGATAACATAGTCTATTGGCATTAGGTCAAGTGGTTAACCATTTGACTACTAGCTATATTTTTAAGCAAGAATAACCTCACATTTAGAAGATCAATGTCGATTGTCCGACGATTTTAAAGAATTGGAGATATATATTTTCCGAGTCGAATGGGTTGACATTTGAAATGGCTTAACGTTTTATAATACAATGACTTGGATAAATGAATTAGTATTTATTTATGTTATTCGGATTATAAAACATACAATGTAATATGTATTGTAGAGTCCATTCTCGAGTTTTAATCTTTTTGGACCATTTTTAAAGGGGACAAAATCAACAGAATCTTGACATTGTTAATACGTACGCAATTATTTACTGGGACGAATGAGTTCGAGTGTTTTAAATTTTTTTAACCTACATAGTTCGATATTTTGGTTTTACGCGGTCACTAAAATAAGGGAGATGCACAAGGGAAATACCGTTTCAAATGATTGATAATTTTTTTTTTTTTTGTCTTTGCAAACTATAAAACATATCAAATATCGTTGGTTTTTGTGGAAGAATATGTGAAAAATAATTCTGATTGGGTACGGCTCGGGAAGATACATTATTTGGGAGAATGTCAAACTATCAAACATACTTGGAAGGAATCATATATGAATACATGATGAAAGATTAGTGGACCTCAAGAATAAAAATATCTATTGATTTTACGTTCACTTTATAATGACAAGTAAACTCCATAATTAATAAAAATACTAAATTTAATATCGAGATGAAAATTATGCCCGTGCCGTTTCGGCACGGGTTAAGAGCTAGTATATATTAAAATACAGTAGAATTTGAAGCCGAAATAAAACAGGCCAAGTAGCCATTAAATTAGTGTCTTGGTAAAGGGGCGGCATGAATTGGTAGAGGGGCGGCAAGTGTGATAGCAATGTCCCTCTTATTGGTTAGGGGTGTCCTATAGGGATGTAGATTGACTAGATTACCCTTTCACCTTAAATCAACCAAAATCAAATCAATTTTTTTAACCTAATGAATCAAAAAAAATCAAATCAGCTTTTTTTTCATCTTCTTCTTCATCTTCTCTTCTCCCATCAATCTTAACCTCCATTAAACCGAAAATTTCATCGTCTTCGATTAATCGGCGATTTGAAAATGTTTGGAAAAACCCATTAGGGTTTAGTTTATCGTGTTGAATTTAAGTTAATTTTGTATCAAAAATTAGGGTTTTGTATGAAAATTGAAATCGAAATTTACGGGTTTATGCGAGTTACGGTTGGTAATAACTCAATTACCAACCGTATCAGTATTGGTTGAAGAACATACGGTTGCTAACAACCCAAATACGAACCGTACTTTAAAAAATTGAGAATTAGGTTTAGGTACGGTTGAATACGAAACCTAGTTACCAACCGTATATCATCTCGAATGTTAAGAATTTTTGAAGTAGTGATGTACGGTTTAAACTATAGATGACTTACCAACCGTAGTTTAGTTACTAGTTGGTTTTGGACTTTTATGAACCGTAATTAGTTACTAAACAGTATCCAAGATTTTCTAGCAACCGTAACTCGTATTACGATTGGGTTTTTCCCAAATTGAACCAGTTACGGTTGGTAACTAGCTTATTTCCAACCGTATGTTCTTCAGAAAATTTTAAAAATTTGATCTTTTTACATACTTTAGATAATTTTGATCAACAAAAAGCTAATGGGAACTAATTTTGATCACTCACCTCTAATTTGCCACTTGAATCACTCATTTTGGTTGAGTGAATCAAAATCTAGGGTTTCACAAATATCACATAATTTATTTTTTTTTATAACTCTAAAAATCTAATTTTAGAGTTATTATAAGTGAAAATTGATTATCAAACACTAATCTTGATTATCAAACACTAATCTTGATTATCAAACACTAATCTTGATTATTAATAATAAGGGTTAATTGGTCATTTCCATTTTTTTTTAATAAGGGGCACTTGAATTTATTTCTAATGACCTTTTTTGTCTTATTAGGTTGCCGCCCCTCTACCGATTTCTACCGCCCTTTACCAAGACACTTAAATTAACTGAGAGAACAAACTAAGAGGACTCGTATCAAAAGGGGTTTTGTGTCTCAGTAGATTAATTACCTATTTTCGTTCGCACAAGTTTTGCCTTTAGGCGAGTTGGCCAATCCAGGTTTTTCACACAACTTTTTGAGAATTTGAATAAGGGCAAATTAATAAACTGACCCGCTTCCGTCCATATATTTAATAAACCGGCCAATTTTTTTTAATCTTTTATAAAGTGGCCTTTCCGTTAGATATAACACCCGGACCCACCAGAATGGTCTACCAAGTTGATTAAGTCAATGGTTCACGTCAGATTACTCAAATATCCTTCCCAACCTATCCATTTCATTTCTTCACTTCTCTTGTTTCCGTCTCTCTCAACTCTCAGAAGTTTTTGAGAAGGATAAATGTTCTCTAAGATTGTAACCACCAGGTGTGAATTAATTGTTTTGGGGTGTAAAGAATTTTGAAGAGATGTGATTGTTGCTGACACTCATACCTCTGCTTAAATCAAAGTTAGTTGTTAATGGAGATAGTTTTGCACAGATGCTTATCCATTTTGTGGTTCTATAAGAAATTGTTTTGGAAGCATCCGTGAACCTCAAATAGATGAAAAAAGAGGAGTTGCTGCCATGGTTTGGTGGCCGTGTTTGGAGGAGTTAGGACTCGAATTTAGTAACTGGAGATAACACTAAACGTTGGATGCAAAGTGATTTTCCTATTTGGTCCGCGTGTGTATGGCCTTGAAGCCTTGAAACAAGCCGAGAACTTAAGTTGTTTTCATTGATTTCGGTGGTCAGTGGTAGCTGGTGAAGCCTTTAGATTATGAATGATTAGAATGTATGTTTTATTTCTCAATTTTTCTTACAATTCTCCATGATATTCAGAAATCAATCTCAGGGTATGACGTTTAGGTAAAGATTTGAGTTTGTTTGGCTGCCGGAAAATCAGTTAGAAGCTAATGATGTTCCCGTTGGTTACAGTGATTGGATGTATGTGTTTTTGAAGTTTTTAGAGTTTGTATATGTCAAGGATTGTTGGGTAGTAATCCAATTCGAAATTTCAGGTGATAAAAGCTACGAAAGGTTGCCCAAATACCACAAGAAGAGACCTCTCTACATCACCAGTTTTGCGCACATCATCTATTTGTGAAAAGTCTTCAAAGAGAGCCTTAACAACTCAGTGGTGACTCGGTGTTTTGGAGGTTCAACTCATTAACACTGGTAGGGACTTAAACGTCTTTTAATAGTGAGATAACTGACATATAGGCATTTAATCAAAAGCACCGTTTTTTTCAAAAAACGGGATGAAAAAGTCAAACTCGGCCGGTTTATATAATGATTCAAAAAAACGGCCATTTTCTTAAATATATTTCAAAAAGTTGGCTACTTTGTTAAAAAGCCCTTTGAATAACTGGAC